>VZSG01001082.1:112447-154358 GCA_013398315.1 Nothoprocta pentlandii | reverse complement strand
CAAGACGGCCGCCGCCTCCGCCTCGGCGACGGCGCCCGCCAAAACCAGGCCCCTTCCTGCTTCCCGGGACGCTTCCAAGAGCAAAACGGCGTTAGAAAAGAAGAATAAGCCGCGTCCTCCTCACACCGAGCTCAAGCCAAAGCTCTTCGCTCCTCAGCTCTCCCCGCCGGCGCCACGCGCTCCTCCCAGGACGCTCGCCCAAGGCTCGACCACCGCCGCGGCGGCCGCGCAAAGTGCCACCAAAGGGATTTTCAAGCCGCTGTCGAGAAAGCCGCCGTCCTCGGCCGCACCCGGCGCCTGGGCGAGCCAGCGGGCGCAGGGCCCGGCGCGGGAGGAGCGGGAGCTCTCCGACCTCGCCGCCTCCTGCCTCAAAATCGTCTCGCTCAAGAAGGGCTCCGCCGCGGCGCCCTGCCCCACGCCAAAGGGCAGCCCCGTGAGCGGGGCCGGTGCCGATCTGCTGGCACAGCCCCCGGCGAGCGCCGGGGCCCGGGAACCGCCCCAGGATGCTGCAAAAGCCACCGGAGAAACCACGAGCCTCTCCAGCGCCCCGACCGCCGGGAGTCCGGGGACGGCAGCGCAGAAGAGGAAAGCGTTAAGGTCTGCACCCTTGGTAAGGATATTATGTTATGCCACTATTAAGAAATTAGGTTAACAAGAGGATTTTAAACTGCTTTTTTCTCCAGAGGTGACCCTAGGTCTAGTGATAGCATCACCTCGGGCCCTCAGTAGTGATGCTAACCCCATGCAGATACTGAGCAAGGACATGGAGTCATCTTGAGCTCTCAGAATTAACCCTCCTCTCCAGGATTCCCAGGACAGGCTGTTCCCATCCTGCCTCTGATAATTACCACCATTCATTTCTCCTTCTCCTTGCCACGCTCCACAGTGGCCCTTCCCTTGCTATAGATAACTGCCCAAGAAAAGGCTCCTGCTCCTTCTCCTTGTGGCCCGGAGGAAGGGGGAGGACCTGGGGAAGACCCCGGTTGCATTCAGGAGTTCCCTGTGCTCATGAAATCCTATCCTCGTTTGCCTCCCACCATATCAGTCCTAAACCCGAGAGCACCAGGGTCGCTGTAAACACGAGTTGGGTGCCTGGTCCCTAGTTCAGCCCTTGGCTGGAAAACACCGCAGGGCGGGGAGTGGGCTGGGAAGAGCTCAAAAGCACAAGGGTTGAGCTGCCCAAATGCTCTGGTGAGCTCTAGTGAAGAACTCCCTACGGAGAGGCTACCAGGGCTGGAGCAGGTTGCTCTGAGCAGTGATGGAGGCTCCATCCTCAGAGATGCTCGAGGGCACCTGGCCAAGGTCCTGAGCAGGGAGCTCAGTGTGACCTGGATTGGGCAGGGGGTTGGAGCAGAGGATCATCCACAGCCTGAGCCCCGCCGTGCTGACACTGACCTCTCTTCTTGCAGCCTGGAGCAAAGTGGGTCCAAAAATTCTTGTAGCGAGAACCATTTTGCAGCCGGAGTATCGTGCCAGGGAGAAGCACGCGGCGCCGCTACCATCCAACGCTGGTAAATAAACCCCGCTGCCAGCGGCTGTGCTCCCAGCCGGCCCCTGTTCCCACGTGCTTTCCTGTCCCCACGTGCCACCCGGCTCCTCAGCAGCACCTGAAGCTCTTGCATGGAGGCAAGCGCAGGGCACACACAAGCTGTTTCCAAGTAGCCCACGGGGAACACAGTAATTAATTTCTTGTGGTTCTGCTTAAAAAGCAAGAAGCGACTTTACCTGGATCCTCACCCAGGCAAACGGGATGTGCTGCCCACTCCCGGGACGGCTGTGGTTCAACGGGGGGGGGTTGAATAAAACCACTGTGGGGGGAAATGGTCCCATTTAGGAAAGGCCTCGTGCTGGAGCAGAGCAGGGAAGGGATCAGCTGGGAAAGGCGCCGCTGCTGCCTGTCCATCTGTCTGTCTATCCGCCACCCTTTTGCTTTGGGATGCAAAGCAAGTTCCTACCCATGGCTTTGCTAAGCTGCAGAGGTCAAGGGCAGAGGGAAACATTTGGAGGAGGCTGCAAATTGCACCAAAATACTGTGAGACTCTTAAAAGAAGGGTCTTTCTGTAGGGCCTGATCCTTTTGGGCACCTGCGGTTTCCTGCATGCTTCCCCTTCCAGCTCCCTGGGGAGCTGCAGTCCCCAGCACAGGCTCAAGAGCAGGGTGGTCGGTGCCACCTGTGCCCCTGCAGACACCTGCGGCAAACACGGCAGTCTCCTGCAAATAAAACACGTTTCCAGGTAGGGACAGGACAAGGCAGGAAGTCAGTAAAACGGGGATCATAACCCATTAAAACCTTAAGCCTGTTTTGTACAACCAGGGCTTCAAATGCAGCAAAGCCTCAGTACCACAAGCACACAACCAGCTTAGTCCATCCACTAAAATACATTAACTAAGTGACCTTGGAGGCAATATCTCTGTTCACTTTATAACCTGGTGGCAGAATCCAGCCCAAAACAAGACCTAGGTCTTAAGTGATTCATTTCTTTTGCTTTATACTTAATTTGATCCTGCTGAGATGGGTCTGGGAGGGAGCTGGACCTCTAGAGTAGACTAAAACATAACCCGAGCTTGAATAGGTCTGGGGGGAACCTGAATCCTGTCTTCACCAGGAGAAGGTTTCTGAATACACTGCCATACACCTCGTGTGATGACATCCAGAGCTGGCAAAATACTTTTAGGAAAGAACGTGAAAAAAAAAGGTTTCTTCACACCCCAACTTCGCATAACTCTCCCTTGTCGCAGTAAACTTGACTCCTAAAAATATATTTCCTGGGGTCATATATTCATGTCACTTGTTGCCTTGTGCTCATTAGAAAGGATTTGTTCCCAGGTCCTTCCCTAGGACAAAGCCTCTAAAACGCTCCAGAAACTCCCTGGTGCTGGTCTCAGGCCTCCCCAAGCAGCCACTGCTGTGGGCAATTCATCAACACCCCAATCACTCCACTTGGTGTTTTCTTCTCCCCCGCTTTCAAACAATTTAAGGCAATTTTTAAATTAAATACAAAGGCCTTTCCGCCTTTCAGAAAATTAATCACTTTTGGCGTTTATTAGTTATTCATTTCTGCTTTAAACATGTTTTACAATTCATTAAGCCACCTCAAAAATTAAACCCTCAGCAGCCCAAGGCCCTAAATATGTTTAAGCAAGAAAATTAAGCACAGCCATAAAGAGTGCAGAATCCTGAAATATTAATTAGGCCTGGAGCATTTCAACTGTTTACTTGTGATAAGCGATTAGGAACCAACTTCCCGCTGTCCTGGCCCCTGGTTCACCGGGAACTTGCAGCTCCGCTCCCAACATGCCCAAATCCGCCCTCCTGACAGCGTCCCCTGTCACCACCGATGGTTTCCAGAGCGAATTAAATCCCTGGGCCATTTCCCAGCGTGAGATTTGCACTTTTGTGAGCTGGAAAGGGAGCCCGGGGGCTGCAGGAGGCTGCGGGGCCGGTCGGGACGCAGGGCGCTGCGGCCTCGCGCAGGGATGCGGCGCTCGCCGCAGGAGCGGCTGCGCTGGCCGGGGGAACATCCCCATCTTACGGGCGCGCTGCGGAAGCGCAGGGATACGACATAAATAGGATCACAGACCCCTTCAGGTTGGAAGGGACCTCTAGAGATCATCTAGTCCAGCCCTCTGCACACACAGGGTCACCCAGAGCACGTGGCACAGCGCTGCATCCAAACGGGTTTGCAAGATCTCCAGAGAAGGAGAAACAGCTGACCCCCCTCCCGAAAACCTTCACTGTTTGAAGCACGTGAGCCCTGCGAGGGACACAGATCCAGCTCGGGACCAGCCTGAGCCTCAAACACAGAGGCCGTGAGGATGAGGACGGTACCTGCTTGTGGACGGGTGGCCTTCGTGCTTTGTGCTGCGGCCACCCCAGGGGAATTGGACCCCTAAAAGCTCCAAAACAAGGAGCAAAACAAGGCGAGGGAAAGGAGTCAGGAGCCTTGCAGGTGATTCCTGGGAAAGCCAGAACTTGGCCTAGGCTGCCAGGCAAACAGAGGATAGAGGGGGCACCGTGTAATCAGGGAGCAGCTTCCCTGCAACGCGTAACTGGGGAACAGCTTCCCTGCAGTCTGAGCCCAGCCGTCATTCCCGGAGCTGCTCTGCCCACGTGGTGACCAGCACCGGGAGCCGACCCAGTCCCTGCAGCAGGAGCCGGGGGTCTCTGCCCACCCGCATCCCACCAGCTTCCCCCGCCCCACCACCACCACCACATCCCCTCTCTGCTCCCCAATTCCCGGGTTTCTCCCTGGGCCCTGCAGGTCAGCGCTTCCTCCCATCCCCTCCACACGCATTTCCAGCGCCTCGGTCCGTTACTGCCCGTCCCTCCAGGAGGCAGGCAAGTGCAGGGGGGCACCCAGGATCTCCCCGCCGCGGCCCCCAGCCCAGCAGACGGCAGCCAAGGGGCTTTGGGGGGGCCCTGCACCAGCAGCGCGAACCAGTGCAACCCACGGACACTAGAGGGAGCAGGGAGACTTCTGCAGGCTTGGGAGCAAGAAAATAAAGTTTCCGTGTGCTTGGAACAGAGCAGTAAGGAGAAAACAAGGTATCTAAACCCATCTGTACACCAAAAACAATACTAGTTACCAAATACCTTAAGCATTTTAAAAGCAGGTATAACTATTTAACTTGAGCACCCCTAAATGCCACCACTCCACACTCACAGGGCATTGCTGCTCATGGCACGTTAATGGTTCAAAGTTGTACAAACACCTGCAAAACCAGAGCCGGCAGCACCTCCCACCCATGTCCGAAGCAATCCATGACCCTTAGGGGTGTATGGATGTCTTAAGAAAAGGGGGCCATGAAACACTTTACTGGGAACAGAGATTTATAAACAGCCCTGGAGGGCTCTATGGGGCTTTTGGCAAGGTTCACTTTGCAAAGCAATTCACACTGTTCTAATTTAGGAATGCTTGCTCATTCTTTTTGCATCAATTAAAGTGGTTGAATTTCCCAGTCAAATGCTCTTTTTTTTTTTTGTTAATTATAAAATTTTACGCATTTGCAAGCTTTTATTTTCTGGTTCTCAAGGAACTGCCAGCTATCTAAACTCTACCTTTATCACTACTCACCACGTTTAACCCAAATAACCCTCATTTGGAGGTTGTCTTTGGCACGTGGCAGGTCAGGGCGAAGCGGCGCGGAGGACACGACGTCCCATGCGCCGCTCGGCTCGGCCTTGCAAGAAGAGGAGAGCGCAATACAATGCAAACTTTAATGTCAATATATACAGAGCTTTAAAGAAAACATTCTTTTTTTAAAATTAATGAAATAAATACAGTATGATACAAAATCCACAATATGCTTAGAGAAAGAAATGACAGTTACAATATCTTGTTACCGGGGACCTTTTGTACCGTTTCAGCTCTGACGTACCTCGGAGCGTGTCATTCACTGCGCGCCGCTGGCAACGGTTAATGCCCTTTCACTGAGTGAGATTTATAGCCAGTCCCGTGCCAAACAGTTTTAGCTCTAATCAGAGTATCAGTGCAAGGATGCCAAAGTGCTTGGGATATTACGACAACGCAGTGACTTAGCGAATGCTGCTCGCAAGCCTTGTGCGACACACACAGAACGGGAACGCTTCGTCCTGCCACGGAGAGCCACCCCGAGCATCCCTGCCCGGACTCACTGTTAATTACATAACTCCCCCCATCGGTAATAAGTTATTTCCCAAATCTCGGTTATTAAGAGACACGACCAATTAAAAATCCTCTAAAGCTTTCAGATTAATTTTTATGAGAAAATTTGCTCACACTCAGGAAAACCTCGAGGAAACCAGGAATTGATTAATCTGGGGGGACTCGGGTTAGGTAAGTTACGCATCATTCCACTCAGCTCTAGCTGCACACGGGCTTTTTTTTCCTTACTTTGCGTTCATCCTTACAGTCCCAAAGGAAAAATGCAGGTTTATTAAAGTTAAGAAAATAATTTAGCAGAGTCAACGTTTGAAAAAAAAAATAAAGTAAAATAAAACCTGAACACCACACAGCAAAAAAAAAAAATAAAAATAAAAATAAAAAAACAACAAAACACACTGAAGTAGGGACGAGCAGGATTCAGAATGAGCTTCGCTAAGGAGGTGCTAATGAGAAAGGGCCGCATATTACCCACAACAGTGTATGCATCTTACCAATAGAGATTAGTGCCTAAGAACATTTTTGAACAAATTTTGAGAGGCTTTTTTCAAGTTCCCACAACATACATGAGGACTTCATCCCCTCTATGGCTTCGGATGCCTTCAGGAAGCTTTGAGAGACAAGTCTGCTCCTGTCGTCCTGCTTTCTCCCACACACATATTCACAAACTTTCAATTCTAGATAGGACTGAAAAAAATCAAGTGCTACAGAAGTACATAAAACCCCATACTGATCAGCCTGATTTCATGGATACAGATCTGTATAATTACGGTGATTTTCTTAAACTTATTTAAACTTCACCCTTAACTTTTGAATGTAACTTGAGGACAGAAGGAAGAGCAGCCACCCATCACTGGAGATGACCTCTTTACAGGCATGCCGCAAGCCATTCCCAATTGTCAAGATTTGCCAGCAAATCTTTTTGATATTTTGATCATCTTCTTCAACACATATACAGAGCTTAAGTGTTGGATAATGATTAAAATATGGAAGACTTAATTTGACGTAACTGACCCGGGCCTAGAGGGTTTGGATGCTCTCTCTGAACTCAAGCGAGCATTGAAGCCATGCAGCCACAGCATGGACCACCCTCGCCCTGGCCTCTTGGTGTGGGCAGAAAGAATTTACTACTTCCAGGCTTAATGGAGAAAAATAAAATACAAAACCACCAACAGCAGCATTCAGGCCACCAAAAGCACAAAAGAGGGGCTTAAATCACCCCGCTAATGCTCTCCAATCTGGACACTCTTTAGGAAGCTTCCCTGGCTACTGCTAGTGCCACAGTAGAACTTTGGAGTTTAATACAGGAATACAATAGATTCCTTACCTTTTTACTGAAAAAAAGGGGGGGGGAAGGAGAAGAAAAAAAGTATTTGAACATAACTGTAGCATTCAGTGATCAAAAGCGGCAGCTGCTGGTTCCAGCTCGTTGATGTCAGAGTAATTATTTGGAGGAGCTGCCAGAGAACTGAGAAGCTGCCTTCCCCATTTCTCTGCAGACCTCTAAAAGTCGCCTAGTAATAATAATTTTAAATAAGTAACATGGTAACTAGTTTGGAGTCTGTAATTGTGCAGAGACCATAACAAAAAGGAAACAAATTACACTAACCTTTTGCTCCAGCCAAGAGCACACTTAAATAAACACAATGTTGTTTCAAGTGCCCAGCCGATTACTCAGGAGCAGATCATGCTACTTTTATATAATCACCCGATTGAAAAACATCTATGAAAAAAATGAGATATACAGGAAATATGAATGGAATTGCAAAAGAAGTAAGAACGAGGTGATCGTTAAACACTATAGTAACAGCAGCCTGCAAACGATGGTAGAACTCTTCTGTATTCCTGTATATCCAAAATATTCCAAGATTGATATGCTGAGATACTTGCAGCAAATGAACCTTTCCCCCCAGATTAAGTATCAAGAGTGGTGTGCCCGGCACACTGTTCTCTTCAGAGAAAACAAAGATGTTTGACCATATTGTTGTGATAAGACAAAACTTTGTAGTGTTACAGTCACCGAAACCTTATTTTTGCTCCAGGAGAAGCACTTACACTAGAGGCTAATAATGATATAAAACCCAGCAAGGATAATGTCACAGAAAATGCTTTGAGTTCTGTGCTCATAATCAGAAGTTCTACCCTGTTTGTGCATTTTTCCTCTTACCACCTCTATTCTGCACGGTGAAAAGAACTTAGTCGTATCTTCAGCTGCTTACAACTGCTTTTGTGCAAAATGTTTCTAAGGTGCTTAAATGTGGTGCTTCTGGGCAAGCTAAAAGAAAATACCAGTGTAAGCACTGTTAAACAATTCATGAACACAGGCATCAAGGACCAGATGCTGCTTTGTGGGAAAGCTGAAGACCATTCAAGTCTGCGCCTAGTGGTGTTCAACTCCTTGCTTAACCACTTTTTTTCCTGATGTTTCAACCTGCCATTATACCTTGCCCAAAAGCTCCATTTCCACCATCTCAGCTTTTCTTGAAGGGAATTCAAATTCTTTTGGCATTTATAAAATCACAAACAAAATTATGCTGATCAGCGGTTTCCACACCAAGTTCTCTGGTAATGAAAAGAAGGATGAACCCACTGGGTAGGAGGCAGATTTCCTACTGAGCAATAAGTTTCCTAGGTAGCACCTCCGCCCTTCCAAGATTTCAAGCAGGCACCTCAAAATTAGGCACAAAACAGCCCCTAAAGCTTCCACCATCCACCAAACACTCAAGTTTCAGTACGGGGTATGTTTTGTGTGATACAAATAGCACACCTATGTTTGCTATGTGCATAAAGTCTTAAAACTCTATATTTCCATACTTAACTGTTTGGCCAGATCTCCATCTTCCCTTATCACAACAAAAGCAAGCAGCTTATCTAAGAGTGCGTCCAATCAAGTACTCTGCAGGTACAAGCAAAAACCACCCAGTATCCTCTACATTAAGGTGCGACTTTGTTACTGCTCTTGGTAGTTAGACCCCAATTCTCCTGAAAGTTTTATTTTCTTCTGCCCTAAAAGCAAAGTTAAACCACCACAGATGTTAAAACCACCACAGATGTCTTAGAATTCGCTACAAAAGGGATTTGGGACAGAAATTCAATGATGGCAAATCAACCTGAACTACATTTGATTTTTGGTCACTTGGATTCTCTAACTGTTCACAATCTAACTGTTGGTCACTAATATACTTACCTAATATTTTAAATGTGCATCATCCTACTATATCAGTACAATTGTACAGTAATGTCTAAAACTTGTGAAAATGCTTTAATCGAAGCTCATTATCTCCGAGTGTACTAGCTCCCAGCCTACCAGCAGATACAAGTCACCACTGGTTTTGAATCAGAAAACCCCAAGATGACCCAGACCCTGAGATTCACTTTCTAACACAGCATTTAGAAACAGCTAAACCCTAACACCAAGACAGAGAGTGAGTGAGTGAGTGCTGGCAACAGGATATTCTCAGTAACTCGCCCAGAACTGTGAAGTCTCTCTGGTCAGAATTCCCTTACCCGGGCACATGGCAAGTCTTATTTATTTTCCCAAGCTACCCCTACAGTTAGGCAAATAGGATTTTGCAATTATATTCTGTAATATTTGTACATGCGGATAGAGATTCTGGTAGAAGCAATGTTCTTTAAAAAAATCAAATAAATAAAGAGTAAAATCCATGTGCCAAGTTTGCTATAATAAAGTGTCAGGTGGCCTCTCATGCCAACCAAAATTAATACTGGATATAGTCAGTATAGTCAGTGCCAAGGTGGCAGTAACAGAGTCACTGTACAAACAGACAGGCAATATAAGTAACAAAACAGTTGCACAGTGTTGTCTTGGTGGCAACAGTATCATTTAGAACCTTAATTCTGACAGTTTACTCGCATAGCTCCTTTTTGCAGCTCACTGCAGAACACGGTACCGCTCATGGTATTGTCTAGAAACGTTCACCATCTTACAGGAGACCTTTTGTCAACTCATATTTCCCGTGGGCCACAAGTGATTAAGTTTATGGGTAAAGTGCAAAAAATTACACATCCTTTTTGTTTGTATTTTCACATAAACTTATCAGTTATTGGCACCATGCAAACACAGAGCTCCCAAATTAGCACTAATGCACAATACATTGGTCAGCTTTTTGTAACAGCAATAAACAAGTTAAATGGTTTATGTTGAATGAATTAAGTGCCCAATTACAAAATACAAAATTTGTCCTTCACAGTAGGGTCTGAAAGTGTAAAGAAAAAAACCTTACACTGACACTTTTTTATATACAACTTGGTCATTGGCAACGGTCCCCTAAACCATTTTTGTGAACCCAGCAGAACTATACAGAATAAGAAATAATATTTGCAACAGATCTCAAAGGACAGTGTAGAGAAATTCATTATGATGTACCTGGTGGTAGAAATTAATTTAACAGATACGGCCTGTAAAACACAGTATGAACCTGTGGATTTTTTTTCTTTTTTAAAAAAAGGACTTTTACAGAATTCAAGTAGTGTAGCAGGAAACCGCAGATGCCTTTTGATCACAGGTCAGGCAAAATAGAGCCACTTATTGGATTTTTCCCTTGCTCCCGTTGGCTAAGGTGTCCCAGTGGGTCTATAAGTCTGTTGATGTTAGTTTTTTCATGCTCCGTCGCTGAGCTAAACTCGAGGCTGCAACAGGCTCTAACACTGGTTGAAATGTCTTGTGATTCAGTGCAGAATACGTGGCAGCCATGGCTCCCTGGGGAACAAGAAGATACATAAAGGCTGTAAAAATCATTTTTAATCATGAAATACAGCAACAGAATATTCAACTCTAAATGAACTCTAGTAGAAAACACCAAACTTGAAGAGGCAGAAATATTTTCTAAGGTTTGTTTTGAAACAGCATTTACTACCAAATCCTTCGGGTTTCTAAGTATGGGTGTATGACATTCCTTTTTATTCCCTCCATATTTTTATTCCCTCCATATTTCCTTCACATACCTTAGATCCCGCAAAAACAGTGAGAATTAGTATCTTCTAAACAGTGTTAGCATCAGCTTATCAAAATCAGCCACTTAACTGGATATCCATCTCCTGATTTATCAACACAACAATTATTACCAAGTCCTTGTTTCCAAATCCAACAAAACTGAAAAATTTGATGCGAATAACGCATGAAAAGATAGCCACTAGGCTCAAACCCCAAACAATTTATTGGATAAGAACACCTGAAGACATGTAGAAATCTGTTTCAGGTGCCTTTCAGGTTCTCATACAGCCTATGCTACTTAATTACTGAAACAGAAAAAGTGGCAAAGTCTTCCCTTTGATATAGGCAAAAAACACCGTTCACCAATATTTGGTCTGCTTGCCTAACTAATGACTATGCATACACATGAGCAAAAAGACTAATGTCAAGAAACGAGTTTTGTCTATGGCTCTAATGTGACCCAATTCACTGCAAATTGAATTATCTCCTTCCTTATCCATTGTCTGCAACTAGGAGGACTAATCCCAGGAAAAACTGTCTAGAATAGAAACAGATTTAAATGAAGCAAAATATATTTAGTGAAGAATTAACAAAAAGCCAGCCGCCATGTGAGCTGTGATTAACTCCATCTCATTAGTCACGCCAGTGAATGCAGAGGCTGCAGACACGCTGATGGCTCCGTCCACGGCTGTACCCAGGAAGGCAACACATTCTTACGATCACACAGAAGAGCTCGTGGCAGCACCAAGTGGTTATTCTGGCATTAAACAGTGACCAGGAACTCCAGGATAACAATAAGAAGCTGGAGGAGCTTTGAGAAGAGCTGCTGTCCATTGCACTTCACAATCCAACAAGACCCTGATTGCACAAAGCCAAGACAAAAGCAACTTCTGGTCTATAAAGACATTTCCCTTCCTAAGCACAAGCTCCTTCTTATTTATTTCCACACAATTTATATGAGTTTTCTCCTCTGCATTAAAAGGAAGTGAACATTTGCTTATTAATCCTGTGGCAACCATGTAAAGAACAACTTCAGACAAAGTAATTACATTAAAATAGATGCATCCCTTAACAGAGAATTCCTGGTGCTACATAAGCATCCTCTGCAACATCTTCCTCCTGCATTAATCCATATTTACAGCTTCAGGCAGAAAGTGAAGAACAATGCCCAACTGAAATCAGAACGGTAATTTGGCAATGTTAATTAGCAATGGGGGAGAGGGCAGAGAGTGTGTCTTTCCAAAACTGGAAATTAACATTGTAAGTAAGAGGAGGGAGTGGGGGGGGGGGGGGGGGGGGGGGGGGGGGAGGGGGGGGGAAGGGGGTGGGGGGGGGGGGGGGGGGGGGGGGGGGGGGGGGGGGGGAAGAATTGGGTTGTTTTACCTTTACTAAATGTGGGGCATCTTGCCTGTTGAGCTGATAATGTGGCAGCTGATCCCTACAGGCTATCCATGAATGTTTGAGTACTTGCTCTGCTGTGTACCTCTGATGAGGATCTACGTGAAGCATGTGTGATAACAAGTCCTGGATAAAAGTGAAAATTGTAAGTATTATTCATCTAAAATAATTTAACCCCAGATGTTAAAGCAATAATTACGGTCGACAATGAAAAAATTGCCTATCTGGCAGGAATTAACACAATGCAGACACACACACACACACACACACACACACACACACAAAAATCAACAAATGAAGTGGATCATTCTGTGCCTTGGCACTGCTAAAGTCTGAAACAATGTGCTCTACTATTTAACCCACTTAACAGAGCAGGCCTTTGTCGGGAGACCTACTGTTGTTTTGTGCTTCATATTTCCATTTGTTTATATCTGATACCATCTTCAAAAAAATGATACCATCTAGCCCAATACTGGGCTAGAAATCCTGATCGCTAAAATTCAACAGAAAGGTTTTGTGCAAGAAAGTTCTTATTTGCAAATAGGCCTCCTCATTCCTACTATGCACTTGTCTTATGACAAGATAGCACAAGTCAAGTTCATATATAGGGATACACTACTGAATATTTTTAATTCCCACAAAAAGCTGTAGAAAGAATAAAGCCAAACAGAAATGAACACTGGCTTTGCCTATTTAGAAATATGGCCAGTAAGGTAGTATCTACAGTGACCTCTCAAAAGGAGAGCTGAATGGGAACAGCAGAACAAAACCAGGAAATAAAAGCAGGTTGGACTTGAGTACTTTTACTGCAGGGAAAGTTATCTAGATACAATAGCAAATAGTTGTACTGGACAAAGTTATTTTATGAAGGCAGGTAAACCCTCATTTGATTTCTACAAAAATAAATAAATTTGCACCTTTGCTGCATCTGAAACAGTATCCCAGTTGCCTCCACTTAAAGAGAATTTTCCACTGCCTATCCGTACCAGAATCTCCTCAGGAGTATCATTAGGACCATTGGCAAATGGAGTATAGCTATTAGGAGAGGAGAGAGAGCAGAAAAATTGTTATAAAAAAAAATCAGGTAAAAAATGATAAATGATTCTATCGAGACACCCCACTGCTTGCAGACAAAACATTACATCTATTAGGTATTTCTTAAATCAACTTTTCATCTTTGAAATTTTATCATTTCCTTTTTTCTTAATTGGGACTATTCAGATAGAATAAACTGAAAACGTAAACTAAAAAGATGTTTTAAGTAACAGTATTAGAATAAAGCTTTCTAATCAAAAGCCATCAAATAAATGGAAATGATTTACAACCAAAGTTATGCTAGACTGCCAGCATATACAAAGCAACACAAACCTAGAGCAGGACCCTAACATGATGGTCTAATAAAGCTGGGAGCAATTTAGTGTTTGAGGTTACATGCATGCTTGTGCATTTAATTAGAGGGAACATGAGCACAATGCACATGCATATGTCATTTGGGGAAAAAAGTCAAGCAAGTTTTTTCATTTTTACTAATAAAGTTTCGGTGGCAGAAACCATTAGGTTGGTGGGTTTGGAGGCTTTTAATAGTTTACGGGATTTCTTGAAAATTTTGTATTATTTTCTACAAATTCTGCTGCAAAAACCATAAGAGAATTAAGAAGTCCACTGTCTTAATGACTTAAATACACCTTTTAACAATGCTGAAACTACTGCAATTTCCTAAGCTCACAGGAAAATACTAAGTACAAATTAAGTATTTAAAAAGAAACCATAATCAAGTCTTACATTAAATAATTACATTGTAAGACCCTTCAGATTTCAAATGAGCATGACAAAAATAAAGTTCAGTAGTACTTGGAAAGTTCTGCCTGGAATCAATCAATCACCAGCAAAGGTTTAGGACCTATCCCACCTAGTTTAATTCTCGTACTTCGGCTAATGAAGTTAACAGGAAACAAAAAGGAAAAACCTGAGTACGTGCTGGCTCCTCTGCCCCCACACTCCTGGCCTGTCCTACCTGCTGTTCAGTCAGGAACGTTTCTCAAGCAGGGAGGCAGTGCACTGCCCAATGTCTGCATGCTTGGGCCCAAATTAGGCAGAAAACTCCATTTTCAGGGCTAAACTCTGGCAGCTGTGGTGATTTTTTTCATGGAAATGTTAAATACGATCAGGAAGAGTTTCCAGTTACCTGTATTTATCCACGAGACACAAGGTCTTTTAATTTTTCTGTTCAACAGAACAGAATCCAGGGGCAGACTAATAGAGGCATAAATTCCCTAAGGGCTTCATGATCACTAAGGATCAGTGATTCTGGAGAGTTTAGCGGAGCCTAAGAGGATGACCAAGGACCAGGTGTTTAAAGGTGACAGGGCAGTGGTTCTTATAAAACCCATAGGTTAAGTCCCTTGAAGGGCCGAGAGAAGCTAGACTGTGTGGGCAGTGGGATGGGGAGGACAAAGGACACAAGGGAGAAGAAAACCAGTGGCTATTTTCAGAAGAAGTTCTCTTCCCTAGACTGTGGGGAGGCTATGGCATTCCATAGCATTAAAAAAGAGATGCCGTGAATCTATATGCTAGATAAATCTAGTTATGCCTACACTTAAAAGCTTCCCCTTCCACTTCAATGTCTCTGCCATTCTGCATCCAAATCAATGATGAAGTATCTTATTTTAATCAATGCATGGACTCATGCTGAAATTTTACATAAACACATGAAAAAAGAAATATTTCTCACCCTGCCAACATTGTGTAAAGAAGAACACCCAAGCTCCATATGTCACAAGCAGCATCATATCCCTGTCGCATGAGAACCTATGAAACAAAGAGATGTTAAGGTTCTTATCTAGCTATATAAAAAGCAACGCCCTTACCTCTACACAAACAATTTAAGGAAGAATAACTCAACAGAATAATTTCTGACATTGGATCATTTGTTGCTAAATATAGATGCAACAGTAACTACTGACAGTATTTCATGTTCCCAAAAGATGATCATTAAGTTTTCCAGAGTGTTTACATCTTATTTTTAAGGGTAGAGTTTGCTATTCTTAAGGCAGGTTTAGTACAGACACATGCATCATATTTATACTTAAATACTTCAAAAATTAAATTTATTTTCCTCCCTCCTTTTTAAACAGTGCTACAAAGTTTCCTTAGTTGACACATCAGAAAGGGAGCAAGGAGAACGCATGGCAGCTAGAGATACCTCTGGTGCCACGAAGTTCGCAGTGTAGCAAGGAGTCAGAAGAAGTCCATTTTCTCCTCGAAGTTGTTTTGCAAACCCAAAATCACAAATCCTGATAGAATCAGCATTATTTGAATCATCAGTATATAAAATATTACTAGGTTTAAGGTCCCGATGCACTACCTTTAAACAGAAAGAATAAGATCCGTCAAAGTTGTACATACGTTTATGTATATTTTGCAATTCATAAAAACTACTCTTTAGTTTACTATAGTTATTAACAGTTCTACACAATTACATCAGTTTTTCTGATGAAATCTATTTTAAGCAATCTCATTAAAGAAAAAAACCTACTGATTTATAATGTATCTGGAATTAATAGAAGCAATGTCCAAACAAGCAGAAAAGAATTATCTGCTGCTCTGTGAACTGTAAAAGTAGAGTTGAGAAGGTTGCCAGAATAACAGGCTGGGTTTATATTATTCACCTGTGTCAAAATAGTCTGAAATCCTCTTCCCCCTTAAAAATAACCCAACCAAAGTACATACAATTAGCCGAGGCTTTTTGTTAAGAAGTGAACGCAATTAGGTCATAAAAGAAAACACTCACTCCTTGACAGTGCAGGTAGTCCACAGTCTTGGCTATAGTAAATAACACAGCACTAGCCTCTCGCTCCGAGAAGAACTTCTGCCTGAGAATTCGATCGAGCAGTTCTCCTCCTTTCATCAGCTCAGTGACAAGGTATATGAATCTACCATCGTCGTACACCTGCAGAAAAATAACAAGCACATGTGAGTGTATAAACATATTTTATACATATATATATATGTGTGTATATATCGCACACATACATACACACCATACAAGTTCATCCAAATCTCTTATAATGATACACCCTGAAAAGCATGGGAACGACAGGCTCGATCACGGACCTAGTCATTTACATGAATATATAAAGCACAAACAGGCACTGTCATATTTAGTTCTACAATGAAAGAGTCTGACAGCATTAAGCAGAAAAAAGCTTGCATGTCACTGAGAGATGCAGAGATAATAGATTACTGAAGCATTGAGTCAGAATTAAATTTCTGCAGTCTAGGAACTTTTGTCAAAAGAAGAGACTAGCTCTATTTCTCCCTATGCTTCTTCCCCTGCACAGACTATTTTTAGCTGCTGGCACTTTGCATATACATGACAATATGCAACTGCTTGTTCAGCATCCGATTACCAATACATTAGCTGGTAGTATTTGAAAGGAAAAGAAGTGAGACAATCTCTAAAAATAGCATCATTTCTCACTTCAAGTTCATTAAAATCTGTTCACTAATATCGTTTTGCTACTTTTCCAGATGCTCACAAAGCTTTCAGGATGAGCACAATGAACAAGATCTTAATTTCAAACCCAGAAGTGACAAAAGAACTTCTGGAAGTGCAGGACAGGCAAAGAAAACCTTAGTGAAGTTGTCAGTCATAGAATTTTCCTTCTTTCATTCATCCCCCTGAAAGCCTTTGGTAGAACAGTTCAAACTGAGGGCAAAATTTAGTTTCAAGAGATTCTTTTTTTTAACTTCCCTTTTTTGCTGGGAGGTAGCTATGAGGAGGATTGAAGCAGAGAATCTTAGGAGATTAAAAGAACATTCAGAAAAAGAGTAATATCAAGATTAATGGTATATTTTGAAATACTTAATATACTATGTGTGGGAGTCTCTGAACTCATTTTGCTGAGAAACATGCAACCCCAAAACACCACTGTGCAACTGTGTATAGATTGACTATTGGGTAACAGGAGGTGGTAGAGAAAAAAAGAGAGGTACGTACATCTTTCAAAGTAATGATATTTGGATGCTGTCCATAGCGCATCAAAATCTCGATTTCTTCTGAAGGATCCCTCTTACTTTTATCAATTATCTGTAAAGAACAGTAACAGGAAAAAATCTTGGCTAAGCAAAGCCTATGTCATGAAGAAAACTTTTGAAAAATTATATTCTCACTTTAGCAGGTGAATCAAAATTTTATGTGTTCATCACTTGTTATTAATGACTAATTTACCTACAAATTTCACATCTTATAGTCTTATTCGATCATTACGGAATCATTAGCAGCACAGTCTATGCTGCTCCAAAGGACAGTGACATTCACTGCACTGCCTGACATGCCACTGTGTCCCTGCAGCCAATTCCACCCCCATAGATCTCATTTGACTTCAGGTGTGTTCACTGTTGTTTTATACTCTCAGCTTCCACCTTAGATATTTAAAGCCAGAGCACTTCATAGGATCGACACGCAGTCCTTCAGCAACTCAACTGCCACCATAACAACTACAGAAGACAATACACAATCCCACTGAAAGAAAATTGTATTTTTAATTTCCCACAGCATATAAGCAGCTATGATATCCAAAAGGGAGTGAATAAAAAAAAGTTACTGACCCACTGCGTAAGTTTCAGAAGTGTCAAAATAAAATTCATTTCAATACCTTTACAGCAAACTCCATATTTGTAGCTATGTGTATACATCGCTTGCAGACAGAGTAGGAACCAACACCAATATCTTCCTTCAGTTCATAGACATCAGTAAACTGGGCACTGTTTCCATGAAGTTGCTTGGAAAAACAAACATGCACAAGCTGTCAACTCAAGCAACAAACTGCTCTTTGCCATACCACTGCTTTAAGTACAAGCTGCTTCTCCTTGCCCATGCTTTTATTTTTGAATTTTGCCTACAGAGAAATAGAAAAACTACTTTCTTAAATAACTGGAATGAAACTTTTCTGTGAAATTATTTTAATAACACACATTCTATAATAGCCTTACTACCAAAACAGCAAATACTAAATATTGGTCTATTTGGGGCATTTCAAGAAACCGGTTCATTTAAAAATAAAGGTTACCTGGACTATTGGCAGTATATTGGTGAGCGGTGACATTTTATGATCTTCTACTGTCGTAGTTGCAACAAAACTAAATCCTTTGAAGAGCTGATGTGCATTTGCACTGGGTGGGACTCCTGGAGAATCTAATTGCACACATATTTGATTAGCATCATATACTTGTATCCCAGCAAAGATTTTTTCTTTAAAACATTCACAACAAGTACGTCCAAAGAAACACTTAGGGGGAAGGAGCCAAGCAAAACAAAGCTAGACAGCGAGTCAGGCCAACCAACCAGACCGACACAGGCCACGCTGTGACGGTTCCCCACGCTTCTCTCCTTCCACATTAACACTCCCCTTTGCTCCCCAGAGTAAAGCCAAATTCAGGATGGCTGGTGGGTGGAGGAAAGGCTCAATGAAAAGTTATTATAATGTTAATTTAAGATTTAATTTTAATAATAATGATGAATAGGCTCAAGAAAGTTATTTAGAGCAAGTCATTTTCAGAGGAACAGTGATCCTGAATAATAAGCCCTGTTGCAATCAAATTTAGTTTACTTTTAGTATTAAAGAGTTTTTTTAATATATATAAAGCACTGCATTAAAAAGTTATTAGTACATTTCTAATTTTGGACCCTAACTAAGAACCTGTATTTCAGCTGCAATTATTCTGCCTTTTTTTTGTGAATGGAAGTTTAACAGGATATTTCGCTACATAGGAAACACTCTCCTGAACAGTATCGAAATGTGTTGCAAATTGTGTCAGGGGCTTTTTCCTCCTGCAGACAAAAGGGAAGTTAATACTTGAGATTCCCATTCAACAAATTCTACTAGGTATTAGCAACAAGAAGAAAAGCAAGCCTGGACAGATCAAGATATTAATATTAAGCCCTCTTCCTCTTTATAGCAGAGTTAGACTTGTCCTCTACTTCCCCTGCCTTTACATCTGGGTAAGCCTCAGTTAAAAGGAAGAAAAAGAGAAAAAAAATGTATATTTTGATATGTCACAGGGACTTCTAAGATGGCCTTAAGTTTACATATTTTGTATTTTAAATAAAATACAAAACATCAACCATTTGAATTTTCCATTTTAATTCACAAATAACAAAAATACTAAACTGTCTAGCTGTGAACGTCATCAATTCATAACCAGAATACACACAATTACCTTTTGGTGTTTTTGCTGTGAATTCTGGATCAAAACAAAAAGTATCTTCTGGTTTTCCAGAAGCAGGTTTAAATGGGGGTTGAATTTCTCTTCTGAATAGTTTCTGAAATAAGAAGACACAGGTATATTAAACAGTGAATTAAACTTGCACAGGCTCTATAACACTGCCCAGCTAAAAGACAACTCAAAGATCATTGTTACGCTCTCAACATCTCAGAAAAAAGTATTTTAATATACAGAAAGAAGCACAAACACATTTGCAAAAAAGGGTTTCCATGTACTTTTTATTTGAAAAAAATGAGTAAAGGAGATGTTACCAAGCAAGTCAAAAATGAAACATGACATGTTTACTTCTTCTGGAGCTGCAGGATCTACTAGCTCTGTACTTTCTAAGGTGCTGGGGTTTATAAGGGCCCCATCAACTCACCTTCCGCTTATTTCCGAGAACGTGGAACAGCTACTGTGCATTTTACCTTCTATCATCACTTCAGACCCGGGTCACTGCTACTTAGGAGAGCTGTCAGTATCCTGCAAAGTCTGCCCCAAAGGGAAAATACAGAACAGAGTCTTTACGCCTTCCTGCTCTGTGCAGGCTCGTTCAGCCAATTCTCCAGACTCTTCTAGTGTTTTCCAAGCTCTGTGAGCTGGGGAGGGAGAGGGGGAAAAGGAACAATCGCTCCCCTCCTCTCCTCCCGTCTTTGCCCAATGTACTTGAGAAGAATGTTTTGCCCAAGAGACATCAGCAACGCGAGTCTCACGTCAGACCACATCATGAGAGCTGTCCCTAATGGCTTGGGAACATTTTCTCAGTACTTCTCTCAGCCCGACCTCTTTTTTTTTTCCCCCCCTCCTCGTTCTTTTTTATTTAGTCTACCTACACAAGAACTAGCAACACATCTCAATCCTAAAAATCAAAGCAAAGGGACATGAATTCATCCATAAGCAGTAATAATTATTTAATCATGTAAATAAAGAATAAAATAAAACAAATTCTTCTGAGGAATTCATTACGGTAGATGCTAAATTAACACTGAAGTAACCCTTCTCAGAAGGAAATACAAGAAATAAGGAGGAGTACAAAGACAACACTTTAAAGGAACAGTTAAGAACAATACAGTTAGCGCTGAGAGAGCTGTGACAGCAAAGAAATATCCTGTTCATTCTGAGGTCTTTTTGTGAGCATTATAGGAAAGGTTTTTAAGGAGGATTTGCCATAGAGTACCTTGGCTTTTGGAGTATTTCTGAGCAGAACCTCAGACTTGGAGATCCACAATGGAAACACATGAAGATGCTTGTTAAAAATTTAACTAAGCAAGCCCTAGACTCCTGATCATCTCAGAACCCTCGAGTCAACACTTAGCTGCGAATAGGGCATGACTGATGTGGCAGGAATACGCTCCGGCTCGCGCCAGCCAAGTCCAAGGGAATTACAGTCACAGGGAGCATCCGTGCCCTGCACGGCAGCATAAGGCACCTGCAACTCCATTTAAAAAGTAAATGCACTATTTATAATTGTTTTTATACTCCTGGTATCACAAACACTACAGCTTAAAAGATGAGTAACATTATGGTACAAAATGGAACACAACAGCCAGCTACTCAGATATAAATGCTTACGTGAGAGCACAAAAGCAGTTATCATTCATATCGTTCTGTACTTACATTCCAGTCAACAGTAGAAAAAAAAGGATGTCTCTTGATTTCTTCAACTCCATCTGAACCAGCTCCTGAACAAAGAAAATACTGTATTTTAAATACTTTTGGCTACAGACTCTGAACATGATTGCACTCAAAATGAGCCATTAGGATTTTTTAAACTATTACATAGACACAGTTATTCAAAATTAATCATACACATTGAGATATTCCAAGGGTGCTACCCCCTTCAGTGTACACCTTAGCAGGGAGGGGAACCGACATGCAGGAAGCTCAGAGTCTCAGCAGGGCTTTGCTCCGACACCATCAAAGCACAAAGCAGCGTCAGAGCATCTCTCACAGCGAGACCCGTAACAGCTCCCTTGAAAACCGAGGCTATGACAAGGATTTAATTAAACGTATTAAGGGTACACAGCTCACTCAAATTGAGTGAAAGAAAGCTCAATGAATTCGAATTTCTGAAGATCCAAGCAGTTCACAAGACAAAAAGAATGGATTGTAAGACTCTTTTAGAGAAGAATTTCAGCTGCTGAAGCTTAAGTTTAGAAAGATTGCAGAGCTCAGCCCAACACACTGAATGTTTGTGGGTCCAGGAAAGAGATCATGGGCTAGAGCAAGGATCTCAGCTAACAAATAGTCTACAAAGTCTTACTAATCATCAACACCAGGGCTGGAGTTGCCAGCCCTGTTGCCTGGGAGTGTTTCCTTCACACAACAAATTCAGCCACTGCATTTTTATTCCAAAGATCTAAATAAATTAACCAACCTAATCTATTTGACGGGTTCCTTTTAAACAGCATCCTCAGAAGACTTTGTGCCTCCGGGCTGAGGAACTGAGGCATTCCCAGTTTTGCTCTACGGAAAAACAGAAATAGTCAGAGAAATGTATCTCACTAAAAACGTCTATGCTAACTTAACTGAACAATTCAATCTAATCTGTGTTGAAGTCCTGGTCAGTACACATGCTTTAACTTCATAGCTTTTTGGTTTCACATTATATATGAGCAATTTTCTAATTTAAAAAAATATATATTTTCAGAGTTCGTAACAGCAGTAACTTATCATAAAAACATTTTTTTTTACCGGAATCAAGTCCGGAGGAAAGTCACTAAATCCCTAAATCCTTCTAAGATTTACTAGCCCCTGAAGCTCCTCCTGAAGGATGAGCTAACTCAGCAAGTAGCTCTTTAAGTCATTAAAAGACTGCTGCACTTTATCAAATTTGTTTTATGAGAAGAATTACACTAAAGCCAGGTATTTACACGCAAAACTGAGTATTACACCATCTCCCACAGGTAATACCCAAATAAACTTGCATTTGTGGTAAATTCAGACTGCCTTATGTCATTAAGAGAGCTTTCCTTATCTCCTCTCAGATACTGAAAGGCCCAAGGCTCTGCCTGTGGTCTAAATGAAATTCTTTTAGCTAAGCCTAAACGGAGACTGATACCTGTTTGCCAAACAACTTCACTTAATAATCACCAGTTTATCCAGTTTGTCTCGTTAGGCAGCTTGTGTTGTAACTGAGGTAATTGGAGATGAAAAATGTGAGCACTTAAGTAGGCTCTCATAAATATATACACATGACTATTGCTTACAAAATAACGTATGCTGAAACAGCAGGAAGACAGCAAAGTGGTAAATAATGCTTTGCTAATCCCCTGTACTGTTCTTAATCTTAATTATATATCTCTCTTATAAAGTGCAAGTGCAATTTGCACCTTATAATTTTTGGTGGGGGGAGCTTTCTGGTTTCTTTTGTTTCCATCCTAGTCATAGTGTGCTCAAGCAAAAGGAGCTACAACAAACATGTTTAAAATTGCATTTATCTGAATTTCCAAAAAATAAGAAAATATACTTACTTCAGTATCATATTCATAGTTTCATTTCGATCTTTACCTTGAAATGGTAGCGTACCAGTAAGCATTTCAAACTGAAAAGAACAAATGTTAATCTAAATCAACATTTTTCCCCCCAGTTCCTTGAACTGTTACATACTGTACTCCTCCATATTGCTACATTTGACATTGAACTCTTAAGATATTAAGAAGTTGAAATAAAAAATTGCCTTCATAGATAAATTACAAGATAGCAGGAATAACAAAAGTAACATAATGATGTAGGAAGACCTTACAGCTAAAATTTGAAAACCCACTTACATTACAGAATCATAAAACCCCCTCTATAACCTAGTTTTGCACATTGCTGAATTAGGAAAGGAGCAAGAAAAAAAAAAAGCAATTCTCAAACAATATTCTCCTTTTAATTGTAGTGTCAGTGTGGACACTTCAGGCTGATGGTCTACACCATTAAGCCATCCTTACTGCCAGCATAAGGGCAAAGGCACAAGAATGGCAAAGGCACAAGGGCTGGCATTACTCATTTTACTCTTCATTCCATGGTTTACTTCTACAAAAATCAAAGTTGCATCAAAAACCAAGCTTCTATGAGCTTTTTTTTTTTAAGCTAAAATACCACATGAAATACATACAAACTGAAGTTTCACACTTATTTAGGAAATGCCTTCATTTCAACTGCTTAAAACATTTAAAGAGCATACGCATTCACATATAAAATCTCTGACATTACTAACAAGTACTCTTTCCAGGGCCACGCAAAGGCAGCTGTTGCTCACATTAACTGCTCTTTCAGCAGCAACTCAGTCAGCAGCACCTCTCCTCCCTTGGCCCAAGGACCAAATGCCTAATTAAATCTGGAATTATTCTAAGCAGGTTATTTAACCTCCGCCTGGGACATTGGGAGCGCGTTTGCACGCTCTAAGCAGGGAAGCAAGGGAGCATACAGTACCATGAGCACGCCAAAGGACCACCAGTCTGCACTCTGGTTGTGGCCTCGCCTGTTTACCACTTCAGGTGCCATGTATTCTACCGTACCACAGAACGAATAGGCCTTCTTTTCTTGGTCTACTGATTCTTTGCTGAGTCCAAAGTCTACAACAGCAGCACAAGAACAGAGCAAGTGAAGAACTTCAGAGGCAGCTTAGAGCAAACCCAACGTGAGAGGGGTCTGGGGACCGATATCTAGGGATGTCAGATCTATACGTACTGTACATCAAGCTACTTTAAATCATTAATCAAAGCACCCTAAAGCATTAAATTGAGGGCAGGCAATCAACACTTGCTAGTCCAAATGCAAGCAAATCAATAGTTAAAAATGTTATATTGGGGCTCTAAATGTAAGAGTTCTCATTTTCTCTGTTTGTTAGAACATGCTGCCCACTTTATTAATGAAAAAAATGGATACGAGTGAAAGCGAGTTTCAAAGAGAACACAATCTGCATGGTCTGATATTACTGAATGATGAATAAGTAAAGTCAGGCTAAAAATAATGTTGTTACATAAGGCAACATGCTTCTGCAACCTGAATCACAAGTTCAGTAGAGGAAAGTCTTGCGTGTCTGCTCGTTTTATCTTCAGAATATGTTTCCCCCCCTTATTTAAACAAGGCTATTGAACAGAGAGGTTCTTGATGTCAGCCCAACTCGCCAGATGAGGCTCAAGGTTCCCTTTTGCAGAGGGAAAGGTATTTCTAATGATTAATCCTCTCAGTTGCTCTTTGCACTTTCAGAAGAAAGTGAGAATTTAAGGATTCTTCACTGATCCAGAAGGCTGAGAAGTGACTTCCAAGACCAACACAGATGGGGAACGATGAAAATCCCCCAAACTACTCTCTCATTTTATTTCAAGTGGAATTCAATTTGAAAAATACCATGCAGAATTTTAAAAGTTGTTATTTAATCAACATTTCCTACATTTTCTACTCCTTTAAAGCATTTGTGAATAACCCCCCCCCATCAAAGTTTCTACATGACACCAGGGATAGAAAGAGGGAGAAAGCAATTCAGATGCTAAAGATGTCCAAGAGAACAAAGATGTCCAAGAGAAATCAAATATTTTAATGTGGAATTAAATGCTTTATGTTTTTAAGGAAGCCTCAAAACTTAAACCAAACTTCAATATTTATAATTAATGAATATCAGGTCATCCCATGTTAGAACATATCTGGCTAATAATCATCTGTTTACAAGACTCCTGTGCCTATATATTGCAATAAGTTTGTGAGATTTTTAAAGAGCTTTTCACACCAAAAAACAACCCCCTGATTTTCATCTAAAAGGCATTTAACAGTCCATCTCGAAACAGGCTAATTTTTGACCTGAAGAGTGGATTTGGTTTTAGTTACTAAAATGTCACTTGAACTAACCTGACCTCAAAGGAATCAGCTTGGACATAAGGACCTGCTAAAGGACTACACTGATTCTTAAGATATTAAGTACTTCAATAAAAGCACCTAGTGATAGATACAATCAGTTGAACGAAAAGGGACACAGATTTGTTAAGACAGAAATAAAATACTTCCTAAGCAGCTAAAAACAGTTTTTATTCATACTCCATCACCACACATTTATGCACAAATATCAAAGTGCTAAGCTAATAAATGTTACCTACCTGTTAACTTGATATGTCCTGCTTCATCAAGCAAAATGCTGAAAATTAAAATCCACATTCACCAATAAACAGGAATGTTTACATACAACACACAAAATATAACAGTTAACTTGAATCTCCTCCAACAAAAATACATCCGTTGTCTCAAATATAATAATATTGTCTTATTACATAATTTAAAAAAAACTATTTTATGTATCTTACAAATCAGAAATTTAATCTTACAAATAATAAATATATTTTTTTTTTACATCTTTAAAATGGAGAATGCAAACCAATAAGCAAAATACACATAATAATGATAAAATACATTTTACTTTACTTTTCTGGCTTCAGGTCCCTGTATACAATTCCCAAGCTGTGAAGATGATCCAAAGCAAGGGCCAGTTCTGCGAGGTAGAATTTCACATCTTCCTCTGTAAACATAACCTAATAAGAACTGTATAGATTTACCTTCTGATCTTGTCTTCAGTTTTTAAAACTGTAATCTAAAAGAAAATACTTCTGTCTACCTAGATTTAAAAACAACTTTAACATGAAGCTTGTTCACTGATAAAACACATGGATTTGCTAACAAAAATAATATGCAAGAATGGGCTAATCATCAAGTATTCAAGAGAATTAACCTTAATGTTTAAATTAAACAAAGCTTTAAGGTAATAAATTTAATTATATTTAGTCTTGCCCACCACCAGTGCTCCTTCTGACACTATATCCTACACAGACTGCAGTGGAAAGCACTGGTAGCCCACATTGTAAAATTTGATAAATAATTCCCTTTATTGGGACAGTCTCCAGGTTGACTGTCCCTTTGAATTCACATTATCAATATTTAGTGGAAAAAGAATGAAACAGTGAAAATTGTCATGTAAAAGGCATCAGTAAGAATAGAAGGAAAATATACTCTGCTCTTTTCAGGAAAGGAAAAGAAAACAAAAAAACATCCCCTGACACATACACCACTAAACAACCCTCTGAAATATCAAAGAACCAACTGCTCTTGCATATAGGACACTTCATAAAGCTAAACTTCTGCCTCATACACTAAACGGGTTGCTTTGGTTCTTGTCAGGTTCTACAAATCACCAGAGAAGATAATAATCTTTACAACTCCAATTTTAAAAAAATCACACATATACAGAATTATTATTCTTTTGTTGAAAACACCGGGACTAAGGAGAAGAAACACCTCAACTGCACAGCAAATGGCTAACAAAGCTTCTCTATAAATTAGGGTAAATGGACTTAAATGATTTAGAAATAGACTGATTAATTCTTTGAACTGCACATAAATAGGTACTCCGTTTTACTGGTAACAAGAAATATTCCCAATTTCCATAGTAACAAGAATTAGTGTTGTGTGAACAACAAAGCTGTTACATAAAAAAACAGCACAGAAAGTTTCACCTTAATTTCCTAGGAGCAAAGTTGATATTGCTTTTATCTACATAAAGCAAAAGACAACAAAAACTTGGGTAGTGTTAGTCTTGGAAGGGAAAAATGCAAATCCCAAAGAGATGATGAATGGTGATCTGCAGTTTTACAGCAAAAGCTTCATTTAAAACTACCGTATGTCCTGTTATACTAGAATTTTTCCTACATATATACAATTTCAAAGCAAAAATTGACCTCTTGCTCACATAATGTTTCAAAACCATTAGTTATTATTAATTTAATTACAATTTTAACAGCTCATAGTTAGTGAATTTAGTGCTCTGTTCTACCAAGGGCAGCTAAACTCCACTTCCCCCAATTCTTCCTTCTCTTTTGCCTGTTCCTGAAATTAAATGGGATATTTTAAAAATAAATATCAAAAAAATGAAAACCTAGTTCATGTCTTGCAGATATGGGGGGTAAAACAGCCTCCTTCATCTCAAATAGAGGTCAGGTACCCGGTTCTGCCATATTAGAAAGTTTCTTTTTCAATGTATTAGAAATATAAACATCGTCATTCTAGTTTAAACATTGAAAAACTCTCTTACTGTCGAGTAGTTAGAAAAATGACCATTAAAAAGAGCTTTATGAAAGGTTGGCAGAAAAGAAAAAAAAGCACTTACAAATATATTGCCAATACTTAACCTAAAATAGGAGTATGTGATGACAAATACTTAAAAATAAATAAATAAATAGGCTGCATCACATTCTCTGCCCTGAAGCTGCCTCCCCAGAAAACAAAAATAGAAATGAAACTGTTCCAACAACACACCAAGACTAGGTAGAGGGGAAAGAACGTCTTTAAAATAAGCAAAATTCTCACTTTGTGAGATTTATCGTTAAGACTTGTATTATAACATCATGAAATTTTAAACTGTAAAAGAAACCTTATAAATATGGTCTTTCATGATCATCTGAACTGACCATGATATTTGGATACATTTTTTTTTTTTGCTAAATCTTAACGTACTTCAGCTAGGTTTCCAAGCAACAACACATTTTTAGGCAAAAGAATGGGTCTATGTAGATATTATAAAGGGAACAGTCTAGTTATCAATAAATATTGATGATATTTCTTAAGGTTGTTGCCCATTATTCTAGAGCACATGGGAAAAGTTATTAAAAGCTTGACTGTGACTAGAATTAGGGCAAGCAACTATAGAAAACAACTTCATATTGACAAAAATAAGACAAAATGAAAACCCCTGTCTAACACTGAGCTGAGATAAAATTGTAGGTACTTACCTCTTTGGATAATCGTGTGAATACATCTCCTCCCCTGAGAAAATCCAATATTAAATATAGCTTCCCTTCAGTCTGAAAGGCTTAAAAAAAAAAGAAAAAGTTCCATGTGATAAAAATGGTCTAGTGAAACAGATGCTGAATGCCTCTACAATTTGAGTATTTCAGTATAATAGAATACTTCGATTTTGCAACTCATAATTCAGACACGTGACAAATCTACATGAATTACTCAATTTTATGAATGATTTCTTGCTTCTTCACAGGAAACAATCTTAGTCTTAAGAGATTATTAAATACTGCTATTTCTCTTAGGCTAAACAGAAAAGACCCTGATGCTTCTCAGTTATTGTATTGTGGTTTTACTCCGTGAAAAGCAAAAGCTCTAGAAAATTCTAAATAGTTTTGCTCACAATCTTCAAGTATAGTGCACTTAATCTATGAATCTTACATACACATTCATTAAAAAAATAAATACATGGCTAAAAAGAAATGTAAGAATATTTTTGCAGAAAGCTGGAAGTCAGCACATTAATTTATTAATTTACTGCAAATTCAATATATTTCAAGCTGATCATATCAGTTTTAAACAGCGGAAACTATTAGCAAAAATTAAAGGCCATCCCTCAACAAGCTAGTCATTAGATACCAGTGCTAAAATTATCTATCAATAGAGAATCTGGCTGCAGAAATGACAGGGCAGTTTGCTAATAAAAGCACTGCAAAGTAAATAGCAGGAAGTTAGAGATGCAGACCCTGAAAACCCAAGGTAAAAGTGCCACAGAGCTCTCATACCACTTTGAATTGTACTTCTAACAAGTTATCAAATATTTATAGTTTTTCCTCTTTCATTAAAGAATCCACATAGGCACTTTCACAGGAGCATGAAATCATTTAATGAAGAACTTGCTTTCATATTAACCACAAATGCTTTTACAATACTTCAAAAACATGAATAAGTTGTCTTGCTAACCAGTGCACTGAGAACATGTCTAATTAAACTTTCATATGACCAGCTTAACATGTGCATTGGAAGGAAAGGAAGGAAGGAATTGCACTGGAAGGAAGACCTGATCGAAACTCCATCCAAATAGAGGGGCCTATAGGTTTTGAAAACATTGCTAGAGATTTACAGTTAAATACCATATATATATTTGCATCCTGGTGGAAAGATTCCCACAGATGACAACCGAAGTGTCAAGCTGCTATATCTATATAGAGCAAATCCATATAAAATAGTTTCAAACACACTAGTGGTCTAAGAATCTTAACACAAAATTATTAAAGGAAAAAAATGGTTGGCCTCAAGCAGAAAAACACTGGCCCTATTACATTCTGCAGAGGTTAGTTCAGAAAAGCTGACAGACTTTAAAAAAAAGTCACATTTTATTATCAATTGCCATCAATGCAGAACACTTCCCTATACAGCCTGGTGTATTGATCCATTTTGGAAGAGTGCAATATCTGTCAGTGTCTCATTTTCTTATTCTTCAAACATTATTCTCCTTACTCTTCTTTGAATTAGCTACGTGCTCTTACTTCGCTGTATTTCACAAAGTTGTGTTTTAATGCACACTCCAATATCAAAATTGGCAACAATTCCAAGTAAGGAAAAGGCTTAGTAAAAAATAAATACCAACCATAGTGCAGTTTGACGATAAAGGGATGATTAACTTCTACTAATATATCTCTCTCCATTTTTGTACGAACTCTATCTCGAACTGAGAAAAAAAATAAGATCACAATTAAAAAATGTTATGTATAATACAAATGCAGTCCAAAAAATACAGAAAGTTTTAACTATTCAAAGAATTATTTTATGTTACTCATTTCATTTTTCCCCACAAAACCTGTTTTCAGGCAACAAAATTATATGTTGTTCCTCACCCATGCAAGGTTTGTCTTCATTCTTAACAAATCATTTAAAACTAAAATTTTCTGAAGACTGAAAAATAAAAAAATACTACGTTACATAAATATATGATTTAAGATCACTTCTGCCTCGCTATCTAGGAACATTCCATGTTTTTACATAGTGGAGTTGCCTGCATTAAAGAGCCTTGCAGAAGCCAAAAAAATCTCAAACCCAAACTTACAATTTAGTCTAGAAAAATATATGGCATCAATGAAAAACCATGAAGCCATTGAGAAATGAGATGCAAGATAGATACTTTTTAAAATAGTTGAAGGGATGCACATATCACTGAAAAGCTGTTTTTTTGTTTTTTTTTTTTAAGATACACATACCTTTTAAAGATGCTTTTTTCAAAACTTTCATTGCATAAAGCTGCCCAGCATCAGGACCAATTATTTTCCTTACGAGGAAGACCTAGGAATATAAATGCCACATTTCAACCTGCCCTGCTGCAAGTATTTTGTGTGAGCACCAAAACAACCTGACAAAACTTCCCGGGGCTGCTCATGCTCACACTGACAAACTTGTGAGGTTTGAGACGCACAACAGGGTCCAGTAATGAATTCTGCAGGAGTAGTGAGACAGGAGCAAGGAAACCTCTCCACCTAAAGAGAAAGAACCTTTTCCCCTCTTGAATAGTAATCCCGACAGGATTTCCTACTTTTTTTTTTTTTTTTTCTTTCCAGAAGAGGTTTAAAAGACACACATTCCTAAACCTAAGCTCGTCTTGAGCAGACTAAGCCCTAGAACGTTACCAAAGGAGCTAAATTAACAGACTGGAGGTTTAGCACTACTTCACAGCAGCCAAGTATCAACAGGGAGACAAGGGTTGTAGCACTGCTGGGGCGGAGGAAACAAACAACGGGACTGCAGAATTCCCGAGGGACATCCTTGGGAAATGTGAGCTGGAGAGAGCAACAAACATCACAAAGGATACAGCCATTCATCCGTTCTGCTTGTTTGCTCTTTAAACTTGAAAACAGTAAATACTACATAAATACAGCTCTGTTCAGAAGTGCTGTGGCTCCAGTGCACAGGTTTGTTCCTGCCTTAAGAAAGAGCAAACCAGAAGAACAGACTAGACAATCAGCTTTTATATATAATTTCCAAAGAGGGATTTTATAGATGTTGCAAGATTGACCTAGGGTGTTTTAAAAAACAAATTAGCTAGTTATATGTTATGATTAATATTTTAATTGGTGTTTCAAAACCACGTGTGAGGCATTTCATTGTTAATTTCACTCTGAAGCGTAACAACAAGTAGCATATTGCAAAAAAAGGTAGTTACTATAGCAGAAAAGCCGCTTTTATAACCTATTGGAGTAATTTTTCGCTTAGTGTCTTTAGCTGTAGGTAATCATCTGAATACAAGAAATTAAAACACGGTAGCATCAAAAACAAGTAGTCAAACATTCATACTGTGTCAAGTACAATAATTAAGAGAAATATAGATATATTTCAATATACAATAATTAAGAGAAATATAGAAACTACGATGTCTTAAAACATCTACCCATGCTCATTACACAACTGGTAGCACCCAAGCACCCATCTAAACTCAAGAAGATGGAAGACTATTTTGGACACAAGACAAAATCAGAGTTTGTATCTTACCTTTCCAAAGGATCCCTGACCAAGAACCTTAAGTAATTCAAACTGTGCTGGATCTGCTTTCTCACATCCTTCTTTCACATGATGGGTAATGGGAATTTCTTTCACACTTCCCTCATCCTATTAGGATTATTTTAAAAGAGAGAAAAAAAAAAAGGAGTTCAAAATTAATCCTCTTACACATTTTTTTATTCTTCTACATAAAATACCTGAAATGGTAGCGAGGCCTCCAGAAAGCTGTACAAACTAAAAAACAATTTTCCATGCTTTAAAATAGCTGCATGTCTAAAAATTCAAAACCGAAGTCTCATCCAGCTGAATAAAGCTCAATTCCTTTTGCTGTAAATCCCACAACTAAGAATAAGCTTTTTTTGTATGAAAGGAATAAACTCAGATTTTTAAACTAAACCCAAGATGCTCTTTCATGCTCCACCTTTATTTCTCGTGCCTTCAGTTTTCCTGAGGACAGCTTTCCTCATCTTTCTCTTGCCCAAGCTACTCTTAATGAAAGCTAAATCAAATTTCATCACTTTAAGTAACACTTGCTGCTGTGAAAATCAATCAGTAAATACATCATTTAGCACTGTCGCAGCTAAAGGAACGTGCATCATGTGAAAAGATATGAGTCATCTGAAGAACTTAAGATTTCCTTCTTCTGAGTTGCAGCACTCATGGAAAGATGATCCAGTTCCAAGTCCTTCTTCACAAAGCAGAGTGCAATGCCATGGCAAAAGAGATTTAGGGTTTTGCTGATTTTTGCCTGTTACTCTAATCTCTTGCAAGATAGGGCACAGCAGCTATTATGAAAGCACAAATATCCACGGTTAAAACAAATCAGATGATATATCGCAGCTCTGTAAAATTTATGGTGTATGAAAGAAACTTCTGGTAGCCAAAATAACCAAGATGAAACAAGAGTCCTTTTGTGTTAAGGCCAACAACCGCAACCTGAGCTTGAATGTGGGGCAGGAAGGCAATCCCTCTGCCCTGTGGAAAATTTCTCGTGCAGAGAAAATACAAGGCAATGACAGCTGAAAATCCTGCCCAATTTGCACTACCTTCCATGTCTTTAGGGAATCCAGGTTGCTACTAACTGTCTTCTCCTTAGTTCTTTACCTCAAAGGTACTATTTTACTTTTGTTCAGAAAAAAAATAGCTGATACTAATGATACATGGTCTAAATTCCAATTTCATCCATCCATTCATCTAGCTGACTATGTTATACGTAAGACACACTTATCCCTTCCATCTTTTAACTTGAATTTAAGACAGGTGAAAATACTAGCATTGTTAGTACCTGATGACAGACAGCAGCAACTCCCCTCTTACACACTAAGTTGTACTATAGTCTTAACTGTAGAAAAAGGTGAATACTCTATTAAGTGGCCCTCTTATTTGAATATTTTAATTTGTATTCCTTACCACTGTGAACCTCTGCATGAGAGATCTTTAAGTTACCTGCTCTTTTGTTTATCACCCACCTTGAATCATTAGCCTGTGACATCACATCTGGTTGCTGCGGAGACTGATAGAGTATTTCTAAATGTGAACTGAGAAGAAAAATGTTTTCCATGCTAATAAAGAATAACTTGAGATATGTATTAAATGAGTTTTTTTTTTTTTTAAGTTTTAGCTTTATAAAAGATGTTTATGTAACTGCACCTACTTAACTGCCATTAAAGTGCTAGAAATTGCCATGACTGAAGTATAAAAAGATGTCAGGATCATCAACAAGGAAAGAACAGGGAGAGTTGAATGGAGATTATATATATGTGTGTGTGTGTGTGTGTGTGTGTGTGTGTGTGTGTGTGTGTGTGTGTGTGTGTAAAAACCAGTTTCGTTTACATTTCTTGTTGAGTCTCCGTGAATTGCAAGTTTGGGTACCTGTGCACTTGGAGCTTTTTGCCATCTTTCTAAGATTCAGCTTGGCGTCTGTCAGTGGCAGACCGATACACAACCTGCTGCTCCTCTTTAATTCACAATCACACTGATGAGTCACGAACAAAGATCAAGGGTACTTACATGGTAGGAATATGGTTCGCCTTCTTCCATAGGCTCATCTGCCATTTTAAGGCCATTCAGCTGAAGAAGGGAATGCAGAAGAGAAAAAGAAAAAGAAAATGAGCAACATTTGGGCCTGTTTCAAGCAGGTGCAAAAGTTCATTTAACAGAATTACATTACAAAGCACATAAACGTCTATTTCTAAAATTGCAGTTTCAAACAACAACAAAATACTACTTCACTTAGCACATTCCCCTCCAAAGGCTGTTCCATGGTGTTACTTAATTTGAATTAATTTAAAACACTTCCTCTAAGAGCTACAGATACAATTCATACAGGAAGACAATACCATAAATGCCTCCCTTACAAAATCATTGTTGCAGACGTTTTTGAAAATCTAAATTCTGCTATTTAAAATTTATCTGAAGTTTAAAGAGAAAAAGTTCTAGGGTTGAGTTGAGGGGGAAGTAGAAGGGAAGGAGAACATACACATCCCAGAGTGCTCTATACAGCATTTAGAAATGAGTTACCCATTTCCTTTAAGTATTATGTCCATCCAGATAAAAGCAAATACATGCCAGCTTCTTAATTAAGAATACCACTTATCAACTCACAAGCAGTTGCCCTTCCTTCCCCCAACTTTAACCAAAAGTAAAGATAATTTTTTTAAAATCTTAAATTCAATCTCTCCTTAAATAATAATTCAATACAGTCTAACAACTGAAACTTTAAACGTACAGAAACAAAAAGGTCATGTTCTGTTTCAACATGTTAAGCATTAATTAAAACTGGAAATATCTGATAAAATGGGTGAAGGCAATTACGGATTTTACCAGAGATAACTGCTAATTTATTTATATGTCAACTGCTCAGTACGTCTACCTTCATGTGGCATAGAACCCCACAAGAAAATTTTATATAATGTGTTGTTGGGGGTAGGGGGGAGGGCCTGGGAGGGGAGGAAAAAAAAAGGTAATTTGAGCTTCCTCAAAATTACACACAAGGTCAAGCAAGAAGTTCTATAATCAGGTAATAACATTTCTTCCTTTGATTCAAAATATACGGACAGTCTAACGTACTCAAAGACGGAATGTGATGATTATCCATACACAGACGGGTAAAACACAGGACTATAAGGAATGCTGAAAGGCCACAGAGGCCCCATTAAAAAAAATAACTAAGTAAAAGCAGCAGCCCCACACACAAACACTTGACAAACTGGTAGGGCAGTAGGGACAGGTTTAGGACAGAGCAATTGCATCACGCAAGCAAAACCTCTACCACCTGCTCTGTTTCTTCTGGGCCAACTCTTGATTTCAACTAAATCTGGGAGGAAAATGGACAATTATGCTTGGGGTTGCATCAACTGAATATATCAAGCCATTATAATCCCAAAGCTCCAAGGAAACAAACTCTAACCTCATTTCCAGCAGTTCACTGCCACATGAGTCTCTTTTACAATATTCCTAGATGACATCCAGGTGAAAATCAGTGCAAAGGCCACCAAAGTTTGTGCATAAAACCTGCCTGGAACTAGTAAGAAAAAGCCTTTCCACTCTGGGTGATCAGAAACAAGATACAGTTCTTCTCTCATAGACTTCACCAGATTCACACGGCAATTATTTGAATTCAGCGTTTATTTTTCTCTCTTTTAAATATAATCAACATACTCCAAACTTTGTTATTTAAAACCAAGACCTTAAAGCTATATATACTAGCCAGAAGAACTGCATATACACTGAAAACAGTAGCTTAACTCCAGGCAGTCGGATACAGAAAGCTGTCGCTGCTGGAACGGGATTTTAACCCAAAGTCTAGCATGTTATTTGATCTACCCAGTTTCCCAGCGCACAACGCACACACACTTTCAGATTTCTAGGAAATCATATATAGTAAATATTGAATTTTTTTTATGGCAGGTAATCAAATGTCATCTTAATTAGCAATTTCCTATCATACACTTTTCCCCTTCAATGCTGCTTTTTTTTTTTTCCTGTCCAGTCTTTCCATAATAACAAAACTGGGATGTCTGCCAACTTTGGGCCCAATAAATTTTGTATTCAAGTGTGTAAATCTACTTTTATCTTCTGTCATGTGAGACTATACTTTTAGCTCATTGATTTGTGAGCCCTAATTGTCGTTTGCTAAATAAATCATCGGACTGAAAATCAAAACCTAATAGTTTTAAAGAAACCACAAACTTGTTAATTATTCAGTTAAAAAATGTCAATGACAAAAATCAAGTCATTATATTTCTTCATAGTTACTTATATTGGCCAGGTTTTAGTAACTGAAAGTGTCCATTCATATATTACACAATATCAAAATTCTTACTCAATTTCTACCTTTATCAAAAGCAAATACAGAATTCTGCTTCTGTAGATGATCAGAACCTCTATTAGGGATTTATTCAAACATTTATGCACAAATATTTATTTAGAACAGAACTATTTTAAACTCAAAGTAATAGCTCACTAAATATCTAGGAACACACAAATTTATCATTGAGACTTAGAAAATACACACACACTTCTTCACAGTGAGCAGGTGAGAGGAGGTGAGTGCCATTATCCAGAAAGATTTTTTCATCCTCAAATCACCAATCGTTCAATACTTCCAATACTTAAGATCTTCAGTTCATTGTAAAAGTTTGGTTAAACTGAGTTACATTTAGAAAACTGGTATCAACATTTTCCAAATAAAACTTGGGGAAAGTAATATTCCACACTGTTGATTAGTATAAATTAGCAGAAGGTACTACAAAAAAAACATGAGAATAGAAGCTAAAAGACAAAGGCAAACCAGTAACACAGGAACAGAAAACCCTTACTTTTCCAGAGGTGCCGGCTAAAAGACTCAGTTCTTCAGTGTCCAACTGCCTCTGAGGCTGCAGATGCAACCTGCCTTCTAATTAAAACTTGCTGCTGTAGCTGCAATGGATCCCATGACTGGCTGGGACTCTACCATATTACCTTGGGCATGTTTCTCCCTCTAATACTTATGACAAAACTGAGGAATCCCAGTATTACTAAAGATTAGAGGCTTTTTTTTTTTTTTTATATTAAGGATGTTTCGATTGTTTACTTGGTAAATGCTTCATTGTTCGGTGGGTGAAATGAGATGAGGCAAACGGTCAGCCAAACGCCCAAACACAAGGAAACAGTAAAGGTCTTAAAAATCATTCATTCTGTCCTGTTTTACAAGATGTCATTTAGGCATTCAAAATGTAAAAGCGGAAGAGAAAAACTGAACTAAGAATTTTATAAACACATTGTTAGGAGCAAGTAGTATTTATCACTACTCATAGTCTAATTTGCCTTCAAAACAAGTTAAATAAAAATCTACATAAGCAAAAGCTTCTGCATCCTCTGTGGTTTTTCCTTCAGTTCACTTAACTTGCTAAGTTAGTCAACCCCAAATCTTCAGACGTACAGCTCATTTCTTCCAAATGAACATGAGACAAACCAGCTTCCCCATACACCAATGTGTGCACTGAAGTACACCGCAGCATTATGAAACGTGTAAACCTATATCAGAAACTCCAAATATTTTGATAAGATTGAGAAAATACTTTGAAAAGATGTATTGTTAGGAAAATTCAAGTTGTTCCTCATTTGTTTCAAGCTGCATCTGTAGACAGTTTGCACCATTAATCCAGTTAGCAGGATATCAGCCCACTCAATCTTATTTCCTCATATCTCCTTGGGAAAGTTTTGTTTTCTGCACACAGGCAAACAGGTGATGGCTTTTATTATTTTTAAACAATGCCTACATTCGGTAAGCATAACCGAAGCTTAAAGGAATTTGTTCTTGCTATAAAATACTCATGATCTCATGCAACAGATAATATTTCGAACTTTAGCCACTGTTACCGCACACAGGTGCCCGAGCCGGTCCAGCACTGGATTGTCTGGATCAAACGATCTCCTATAGCACAACCACATGAGGTGAGGAGCAAAGCAGTGTTATTAGGGTGACAAGACGCTGCGATCTATCCATTAAAAGTCAAGGCTGTGTTGAAAGGGACCCCTGGAGCTTCTCTAACCCAGCTCCACAGGGCCACAGAGCACAGGCTCCCTGCAGCCTGTCCGGGTAGTTTTTGAGCATCTCCGAGCACGGAGAATCCTCAGCCTCGTGGGACAACCTGCTCCAGGGCTCTTCGCAATAAAGACATTTTCCACTTGTGTTCAAAAGGGCAGGCAGATCCCTTCCATCATCAGTGATTAAGGGAGAGCTGCTCCCATCTCACAGTAGTTATAGTTGTAAAAAGACATAAACCTAGCCATGAACACTGGAATCACTGAGTTAGTAAAGGACTTGATTTTTTTTTGTCCCACCACTGACAAGCTGGGAGAAAACAGTGCTTCGATAATAGAAGGAAGTAAAACAGCACTTCGGAAAGTGGGCTTAATGGTATTTACAATTACACTGGAAAAGAGTAAGGTTCAAAATTGATACAAACACTGTATTTCAAGTTTCATTCTTAACAAAGAATCACATCCATGTGAATAGGGAACATCTATGCACTGTGAGCTGATAAATCACAACAAGCTTCTACTTAGAGTTACTGTGGAGTTTCTCCAGAGGGTTCCTGAAAATGTTCGGGTTGGCTGTGACAGACGGACCCCGCCACCTCCAGCCCTTTAGGAGACTCAGATCTCCACAACAGATTTCTAAAAACCACCTTCAAAACCGGCATGCCAAAACACAACTATTACAACATTGCAGCACTTTTCAATGCATAAAGACACTCATTGTTTCCTGTTCAAGAGTATTAAAAGATGAAAAAAATAAGCACATTGAGAACTGTTTTTCATAAGTCTTTATAAAACCTGCACGTTGTTGCAATAGCTGAGGGCACTTAATTCTCAAGTTACATGCAACTACTATTACTTGGGTTTTTTTGCAGCATAACAGCACCTAACAGTAGGGATGTTCAGAGATGCAAAAAAACTAGGTAGCTGAGTCATCCACGTCACTGCCAGCAATTACTCACAAAGACCTTATGCAACTATGACAAAAACTCAGTGGCCTTTGAAGGACCAGCAGCAAAACATGCTTAAGAAGAAGGACTACAAACGCTGGTGATAATAGGAGATGCATTTATTTGCATGGACATGAAAAAATGATTGATATGTGCAACAGTAGTAATGTTGAACTCATGAGCTTACCTTTAAGGCAGCTGCTTCTAACATGGCCAAGTTTTACAGCAGGATAATTTCTAGTCACTTTGTTAGCCAGGTCTTGTTATTTCCCTGTCAATTGCAGCCTATGAAGCAACTATTTATTTAAGCATTTCCTGAAAAAATTCATGCTTCAGAGATTGCAGGTATGCATTTCACAATCCTCATAGGTAGCAAAGAGCGTATGTTTTAATTATTAAATACATTTCCCATTTTAAAGCCATACAGCACTACTACTATTCAAAACATTGCTACCCTTACATAAAGGCTATTGTATGTTCTCAGTCCCCCCTCCCTTTGCTTCCCTTTATCTCTAGAAACTTCAGAAGGAGTAAGAAAAGTTAAGTTTCCTTTTTTTTTTTTTTCTTTCTCAACTCCTAGGCAGAGAATTCCAAAGTTCCTGTAATCTACTCAGTTTGAGTATTTTTGCATTTGATTCAACTTGGTCAATATAGTGTTAAAATTTGCTTTCCTGTTCCTTTGTAGATTGTAGTCACATTTTAATGATCTCTACTATAGTTATTTATAAGCAACACCCTTGCTGTATCTATTTTTATTACCATGAAAACACTTATGCATCCATCCTACATTTAGGAGGAAAGAAGTTCACTTAACATTTGAAGCTTAAACTGCATGACACAGACTCTTCCTACCTATGTTTAAGGAATTCCAAGAGTCACAAAATTGCTTCCCAAGTGACATTTTGTTTGTAGGACTATAAGAATCCCTAACTAGCTGAGAACTAGGGAGTGTACAGCCAAGAATTTAATTCTCAGCACTTCAAAGAAACTCAACATGAGCAAATGTAAAATGATTAAATCCTAAACTTCTTCCAAAAGTTAATGTTGTTTTTATGCCTTGAAGCGTGAAAATTTGTTCCCTACCTTCAAGATCATGTTCTTCTCTTGCCAACTGTTTTCAGTTCATCAATTTGACACAAGTGCTACTTCATTGGAAATGCACTTATTTTTAATAATCTAATTCTAAATTTAGTCAACAGGCAGATTCCCCAGAGAGAATCATTTCTTAACATTTACCTCCAATGATACAATTAATGGACAAGAGCACTAATAAGCACAAGTAATTTGGCCTTCAAGATGCAGGCTGACTATTTCAGCAATATTATTGACTCTGTAGCTGTAAAGGTCAAGGTCACCTAGACATATCAGATTGCAAATATAAGGTTGCATTAAGCACTGTAAGATACAATTCATTCTAGAACCTTTAAATGAGGAATCTAAACCCAAAACTCATTTTAACAAAAAAAAAAAAAAAATCAACCACTGCTAAATGCCAATAACCAAGTGAAGGGAAACCTCCAAACAAGACAAAAATGTTACATGTCCCCGAGATCCCTTTAATATAAATTCATTATGACAGTAATAAGTACTTGCTAATGTAATATATGAACTTCATATGCAACTTGGAGATATTTTGGCATAAATGAAGTCTTGAACACTGCCAGCCCGAATGCAATATGGATGTAACAAATGTGATGCCCCATTTTAATTAGAGCACAAACAAAACAATTAAACACAAAGACTGTCAAGTAAGTAGTTCGTGCAAACTCGAGAAAACAATTTTATTGTCACAAGGAGCTGCCTTCACATGTTAAAAGCATAGAGCTATTTCAGTTGGACCTCCATCGTCATACGCAGCTGGCGAGATGGGCAGAACTCACGTTGGGAAACCCAGATTACTTCCCCTAACCTGGGGAAAGATTTCAAGATGACTTAAACACAGCAGTCAACCATGTGGGTGAGATTTGCAGTTCAGAGCTAACAAAGGGACCTCCCTCTCCAGCCACCCTCGCTACCTGTTGATGGGATATCTAAGGCAAGGACTGTAGACAGAAGGAGCACAATCACAGTACCTCAAAAGTAACAAGAGCCTCGGCAGAAGCCAAAAAAATACTGCAAAACTGAGGGAAGTGGAAAAATAATGAGAGTTTACACTTTGACAACACAACTTTAAGTATGTTAACACCAGCACATCACACTACTCTTTAAGAAGTGATGAATGGTGCCAGGTGAGTCTTCTGAAACACCCAGTGAGCTTCACCCCTTGACAAGCTGTAAGTGGCAAGCTGTAAAGTTAACACTAAGCTCCGATACCTGTGCTGACTTCTAACCCTTATCTGCAGCTTCACAAGCACCATTAGGATTTTTCTAGCATTAAAGCACACAGACTGTGGTTAAGTATTAGATCGGCAGCCTGAAAGCGTAGCAGCCACGGTGCAGAAGTGCATGTCCAGTAATTACAGTTCTTGGAAATGGCACTTTGTAGACACAGCAACAGAGAGATTGAAAAACTCCCTCTGGGTTTATTCCTGTTGCGAATTACTGTATATGTATAAATGGATATTATCTGAAAAAGCAATTTCACCACGATCCTCTAATGGAAATTCCTCCATTCTTCCCATAACTTTAAGCCAGGCCTCTTGTATGCACTTTGTACTTAGATGAATTTGCCAAAGACCTTTTCACTTACGATAACGAAAGCCGAACGCTCCACAGAAAGCGAGTCCTACCAGTTTTGAGAAGCTTTATCTCGATAACATCTCCCGTGCCTCCAATACACCTAGGTGCAATCCTGTATTTGTCATAACTGACGATGCCAGATACGTCATCCTCAAAGCCCGATTTGAAAGTGCTAAAGTTGTAATACTTAAGCGTAATGTAATATATTGTGCTGATCCGTGCAGCATCGGAGCACCACCAGTTTTATCTCCCCGTCTCCCCCAAAATAACCCCTGGCAGACGCTCAGGGACACGGATCTATTACGAGAGCCCAGCAGCCCCTTGGACACACGCACCAAGTTACGTGTTTTCTTCCCAAACGCTGGAGGACCCAAGCCCCGCTCCCACACACAGCCGGCCTTCCCGCTAGCCGCCCGCGCGGCGATGACCACGGCTGCTCCACGAGGAGCATCGCGGCCGCTCCTAGGGACAGCCCGAGCAGCGGATTTTGAGGGGAAAAGGAGAAGTTAGGGGAAGTTGTAGAGGGAGCAGCGAGAGGGTCTCCCGGGGGGTACCCGGAGCCGGTGCCGGCAGCTCCCACGCGTTTCTCCCCACGCCAAGCTGGCCGCCCGTGGCTCCCACGCGTTATTTCCTCCCCCTCGCCGCTGCGGGCCGGTTGGGCGCGGAGCGAGCCCGGCAGGGGGGAGCCGGGCCCGGGGGCGGCG
>VZSG01001082.1:78316-111931 GCA_013398315.1 Nothoprocta pentlandii | reverse complement strand
AGAATCCCCTGCATGGGGAGGGGGGAGGGGGCGGGGCCGGTGACGCCAGCCCCCCCCCCGGAGCCCCTCCCCCTCCCGCCGCGCGCGGGCGGTGCGTGGAGGCGGGAAGCGCTGAGGGAGCCGCGCGTGGCCGCCGCGGATGGGCCCGGCATGGCCTGTCCTCGCGTGGGGAGGCAGCGAGGCGGCCACGGACCCCGCGCTGCCGCCTGAAGGGCCGCCCCGCTCCCCCCCCCACACACCCATAACGGTCGTTCCCGCCCGGCCTGTCAGCGCCGGCGCCCGCAGCCGGAGGCGGAGGAGATCCGGCCTCGAAAAGCGGCACGAGGGCACTAAAGAAAGGAAAATATCGAGGGCATTAAAAAAGGAAAAGCTTTTTTTCAAAGTTCAGAGATAATCCTGAGCTCTGAGGTTTTCAGATAAAAAAAGGCTGAGCAATGAGAAAGCGCAAAGCCAGGTTCCTCCTCGGCTCATTTGCCAAACCTGAAGGGCATAGGGAAGACATCCTTGAAACAAGTGTTCTTCTCCGTCACTCTTTGATCTTAAAAGCAAGAAAAGATTAGAGAACAGTGTGAAAATTAAGATTTTTTTAAAGAGAGAAGACTGCGTCAATGGCACCGAGGGTTTTAGTTAAATACTCCAAATGGCTTTTTAATAAGCACTGTGCCGTGTATGTAACAGGAGCAAAGGCAGTCTCCAACCGGCCTTAATAGCCAAATAATTTTAATGCAATTAACTTGACCAAGGAGCAAGCTGGTGCACTGTGTACCCCAAACCCCAGCACCGTGTAAACAAGTACATAAGATGCTATGGTGCCGTAGACCCTGATTAAATTAGAGCAACCTGTCCCCCAAAGCTACCTGTTACCAATATATTGTAATTATAATGAACAGAATTGCCTCTTGTGAACATATCCTTACAGCAAGTGCCAGCAGTGCGTCAGTATTTCTATGTTAAACCTGTTTTTGCAGGTCTGTATCTCAGCCATAGCAGACAGAGGTTTGGACTGAAATGAACGTGCATCAGGAACGTGCTTCCTTCATGAAAACATAAAGTATAAAAGACCAAAGTCATCAGTACTTAGTATTAAGAGCAAATCAATTTAAATTCTAAATTAAAAAAAAAGAGTGTAGGCTGGATAACTTGTAAACATTATTTTTCTTGTAGTGCAATCGTGCACATGCGGGGCTTTTTGCATGGTTAAGTGATGGGAGAGGAAGGGAACCTGCAGATCCTCCAAGCAAACACAGACAGTAACGAGCAGGTCCATCCAGATCCATCCGTGCTCATCCACAAAATCCAGTCCTTTTCTGTGAGATCAAATGTGTGTGTGCATCCCGGGATCATCATGAAGCAAATCTTAATTTAAATAGGAAACTAACTGCCAAGTGACTTCTGCTTTGGAAGTGGTGGGGTGCTCACCAGGAACTTGTATGGAAAACTTGTCTTGGGATGCCCTCATCCTGCTCCGACCTTTTTTTATTGCTACTATTGCTACTGTGACTTTTCCTATTATCATAAAAGATAACAGTTTGAAAGGAAATATTCTCCATCCCCAAGGCCTAACACTGTGATATTTGAGGAGAATTCAGAGAGAAACAATAATCAAAGAAATGGGGATTGGGACTAATTTCCTGTCAAAGGTTAAGAAAATTTGATATACATAGATACAATAATGACTCATTCAGTAAAAGTAAATGCATTTTTTTTTTCCAGAGGTCTCTCAGCCAAAGAACCAAAAGCTATTCAATAAAGAGGTGGCAGCAGCAGCAGCAGTATATCACTGAAATTCATAACTTGGCAAGATCCAGAAAGAAGGAGACTTTTATAGAAATGTAAAATACCAAAAATAAAATAGCAAGTCATTAATTTAGGAAGAGATGGTAAACCGCATGCCTTGGGTTTTAAACCAATATCTAAATGACAGATATGTGGACAAGTTTTGTATTCCTTTCTGGAACATCTAATTTAGCCCATCCGTGACTGCATGCAGGTCAATTCTGATTTAGTGCACAGTTTTCAGATTAATATTTTTTATGTTCTAGTACCTTAATTAGTGGAGTAACCTCTACCCATTATGTGCCTCGGCATGTTGTTTCATCATCAGCACGACACAACCAGTATTTCCCCCATCAGGTGCACCACTGAGTTTTACGAGATAAAGATTTCAAAATAAGCGATTTCTCAATATTTGCTCACCTTAAAACCAGCTCCGTGACCCAGCGAAGTTGCTGAGACGGCGCTTTTGGCATCGATGGGAACGGGCTGTGCAGCCGCGACGCTGCACGCACAGGGTCATCAGCCTGGACCTGCCCCATGCGCTTGTTCTTGGGACAGGACCTGGGTGACAACAGCCCTATTCCCTTTGCTCATTCCTATTCCCTGCAAGTATCAGTCTTGATACTCGAAAATACCAATATCATATGCTTGAAAATATGAACAGCAGATTGCTGGGGAGGTAAACAAAGTCCCTGCAAATTTCTTGCCTGTCATCATTAGCAGTGCATTTTTCCAAGGGTGATTGTTTGGCATTCCTCCCTAGATTTTCTGTCAATCTGTATCAACCTTGTCCCCAAGCAAGACTATTTCAGAAGGATTCTACCAACTGCATTCATCCATTTCCAGCAAAGGAAAAATAGGAATATTATCAGGCCAGCATCTTCCACTCCCCTCCTGCCCCAAGGTAATGATACTGAAACCCCAACCACACTAACCATGGCCAGCTCCATCTTGGAAAACAAAGCAGAAAGAGCTGTGAATATAGGAATATGTGAATAATATTTAGTGCAGAGAGAGGTCAGGAAAGAAACTACACAAAAATCCAAGCTTAAGGGAACTACCTGAGCTGGGACTAAAGCTTTTATTCTGTTGAACAACATGTGCAGAGTTAGAGCAACACAACTCTCTCTTTTCTATTGTGCGGCTGAATTTACATGGGTACAAACCATTCTTCTATAAGTGTGGCTTTTTTTTTCACATAGGAAGGAAAATAAGCTGGCCTGATGCATAGAAATGGGCTAGTTGTGTGCTTACGTCTACTGCAAATTTGTTCCGGAGTAGGAACTGATTTACCCAGAGTTCATTAAATAAATATGAGATATTCCATATCCATATCCCATCCTGTCTATACCAGTACCTAAAAAATGCAAATGTAGTCACACTTGTGTGTGTATGTCTATATTTACAGAAATGTAGTAGAAAATATATACTAAACAGTTCTGATTTTGTTGAGCTGTTTGTTATGCAGCTTGCTCCCTTCTATGGTGGCAAGAGAAGTCGCTCACACGAGCTAACAGCAAGGGTAATTTTTATGCTCAGTTATGTTTTACCGGATATATGAAGCAAGAGTGAAAAGACCTTCACAGAATCCCTGCTTCAGTTTTAGGAATGTATTTCTCCAGTTATATCTTTTGTAGTAAGTTTTAAAAAATCTTTTTGCAGAATAAATGCAGGAGATGATCAACAGTCACTATTTTACTTTGACCATTGAAGAGCACTCTTGACTTCAAGCTCTTACATGAGAGTAGCCAGCTAGGACATGGGATAAACTTAGCAGGAGTTTCGGCATGTTTGCCTCGGAGGAGCCAGAGAGAGCTCTTAGACATACAGAAAATACCAAAAAAAATGTATATGCTTATCCAAATTCATGGATGGTAGAGTGTGAAAACTCCAAATAGACAGGGAATGAATTTCCTGCTATTGTTTTTGATGCTTTCCCAAATATAGTTTTCACTTAAAACTTCAGAGTTATTCTTCATTTTAAATTCATTTAGGATGGAGATTTCCTACAATATGATGGGATCTTATTTGTTTGTTTTTACATCAAAGCAGAGTGAGTCCTACAAACCAGCCAAATGACAGATCTCAGCAGCTGTACACGGTCAAATGAAAAGTTACGTAGCATTAAATTAAAAGTCCAACCTCCTGTCTCCAATACTGGCCGGGAAAACAGAGACCAAAGAGAAGGTAAAAGCAGGGAGAGCAGCACCCAATAATGTCTGCAGAATTTGCTCTCAGCCTGCAGCAATTCAGGCTTCGTGAGCCAGGGAGGGTACCTGGACATACTTGTCTTGATAAATGATTTTTCCATGAATTCGCCCAAGCCTCTTGGAATCTCTAAACTTTTAGCAGCCATAACATCCCTCAACATCTCCCACACCTTGGCCTTATCTGAAAAGGCATCTTGCTTTGAGCCTGCAGCTTCTTGGGTTCATCTGGTGCTCCCTAACCTTATATTGTAAGACAGATTAGTCCACATGCACATGATTTTATACATGTTTCCCACGTCCTCTGTTCTACCTCCCTGCCTTCAGTTTTCCACGTTGAAGATTCCTAGGCCATCCAGTCATCCGTGAATGAAGGATGGGAAAATTCCAGTTTCTCTGGGCACATTTTCACTAGCGACGCGGAAGTAAATATAAAATAACTACCAGCAGCACGCACAAATTACAAAGAGCACCGAGGAGAACAGAGCAGCCCCAAGCTATCAAAGTCATCTGGGAGATGACAGGCGACTCAGAGTAAATTACAGGCTGGATCCCGATGGCTGGATGTGCGAGCTGTGATCTGGGAAGGAGGGAGTTGGTTTCAGCTCCATGAACGTGGTAAAAACGGATCCTTAGGACTGCAAACAGCTGGGAAATTTGTGTCTAAAAAAGCACAGAAGAGAACCACAGAAGTACTCAGGTGTGGACTTCAAAACTCACAGGGAAAAACCTGAAGGTCCAGCTTTGCCAAACTTTATTTTAAGCACACATCAGCAAGAATTTCTTGCTGTTCTTTCCCCAAAACTACAGAAGAAAAAAATAAAGCGACTATAGTTCTCATTTAAGCACTTAAGATTTGCTGTGCCAAATGCAGGTTGAAAAAGTAATTAGCTATTGAAAGAAGTTACTAACAGAGTGTGCAGAAATCAAGAGATGGCAAATCTACACACATTTCTTTTTGACCCAATCTCACATAATTTCCTGTTTTCCAAAAACTACTTCATTATTTTTCTTCAAACCTGTTTAATCCCTGAAGCTGGAACCAAGCTGGAAAAATTCAACTTGAACTCATGGCAAATTTTGCCTCAACACAGAGAATAAACCATTGTGATATTCCAATGTGCAGATATATCAACAGTGATGAACACTTAGGGATCTAGTAGTGCATCCAAAATCCTCATTATCTCAATATTCAGGGAAGTTCTTTTGGCAGAAGAGGATGTTACTTTTGCAGTGCTGCTTCCTAACTTTAGCTAGAAACCCCATATCTTGCCTCAAACTAGTATCCTAATCATGCCAGGTAAAAATGCTTTCCATTTCAGAAGATTCTAATTAACTTATTACGGAGCTATGTTTAGAAAAATGCCTCAGCCTGGAAGATTAAATAGGGGCTTTCAGAAATAAGTCAGCAGTAGCTGTTTGTGTCTTTCAGTAACAAGATCCTGATTTAAAATATTATATTTAGAACTTGTTTTGTCCTTATCATGGAACAAAAGGACTCGGCTGCATGAGTAATCTTCCCAGGAATACAGAGGAGAAGATCGCTGAATGCCACTTGAGTAATATCAGTTTAGGGCTTGAGAGAATTGCAATAATACACGGTTTTAGAGGATCCACACTCCTGGGGAAACAAAACGGGTGCAAATTCCCCATCCAACCCTCTCCGTGCTGTTTCTAAGGGTCACTATGACTTGAATGGGTTGCTGTCACTTCTTCGCTATTGTCAAGGTCATTTTCAAGCCGTCTTGACTTTGCTCCTGTTCCAGCTGGGGCACAACTTGACTCATCAGTTCTTTATTTGGAACAGCCATCGCATTTCTCCACTTCATCAGTTCTCCTCCTGGTGAGGTCACTTGCTCATGGCCATGCAGAACCTCCTGCAGGTTTGGGTTTCTGGGTTTAGCTCGTTTTCGTACTTCCCAAACCTTCCCAGACCTTCCCAAAGCCATCCTTGATCCAAGCATCTGTTTTGCAGAGGAGTGACTGTGGATGCAGCGGGATATAAGCATGTGGTAAAAGCTGGGGACATTCTGAATTGCTTTTCAAAATCAGCATCTGAGGCCTAAATTCGTTTCCCATTGAAAATGGTGACAATATTCATAATAATTTCAACAAGAGCTGATCATTCTGTAAGTAATTGCTATCAGGAATTTAATTTAAACCTCATTTGACTGACATTTCTTGTTTGCAAGGTGTCTATTTTAGGCACCATGTCTTGCTAGTATATCTCCCTTCATCTTAGTCATCACTGATAACAGAATAATCATCTCAACTCCTTTCCTTTTCTTTTCCTGAACAATAGCTGTATTGAATTTTTGCATACCAAACACACAAGAATAGAAACAATTAGACAAATAACAGTAATATATGCAGATGAACAGGTAAGTGAATAGAACTTGCTTGAAACTATCGTATACTGGATGGCAGGTAGAGAAACCTTTATAACCACCTATGATTTTTTTAAAAACTAAGGACAATTTCAAGATTTTCTTTGCCAAACGCCTGAAAACTCACAGTGCGTCCAGTGTGGTCACGTCCAAATCTGAAACAGCAATTGCAATTACACTTTATTTTAAAACAATATCTTCCATACAGGCAAATGTCACAAAACACCTCACAGTTCATTTCATTATCTCGTTCCTTTATAATAAAGGGCAGCAATCACAGGGCAGCGGAAAGCTCAGTTGCAAAAGGACATGATCGTGCCCGTTCCCACCTCTTGTCGTATTCCCTTATTTGCCATAAATCTACGAGGACGAGAGATTACAGGTGTTTTTCCCACAAGTTGCCTGTGACACCGAGAGAGCTGCTGGTGGTGACGAGCTGTCACCCTCACCGCTCGGGAGCCGGGGCGGCACAGCTGAGAGCGGTAGGGAAATGACAGGCTCACAGACTTCGGAATGATAAGGAGAAAATGCAGTGCAAGGCGGGCGAGAGGCGGCTTCCCACCCGCTTCGCTGGGAGAGGTTTGCTAAGAGCCACGTATGGGCTTCAGTGGGAAACGGGAGCACTCAGCAACGCCAAGGAAGCGGCTAATTGAGTGAGATCAGACTTGGAAAGAAGGGACATTACCCAGAGTATCGGTAGATCACTTAAGAGTAAACAATACATAATTTTCTCTCAGCAGAAAAAATAATGTTAGAAGAAGATACCTTGAAAACCTAGGAAGGCTCAAATCCAGCCTGGTCTGAGCTTATGTAATTCCACTGCTCAGTGGGGTTTCACTCAATTTAAGCCAATTTTAATTGAGCTCCACTTCTAATACAAGGCTTTAGAAAATATAATGCTCTAGGTCTTGCAGAAAGTAGCTAGACCTAGAGCCTTATTACACCTGTCTTCATTGTTGTTATATCTTGTAATTCTGAACCTTGGCCTTAATCTAATACAAGAAAAGCTCTTGGTACTTCTTTTTTCCTGTACCCAGCCCAGTCCAGCACTGTCTTTATGAGAACTTCACAGTGAAGGAGAGCAAAAAACACCAGGGCAGGTTTCTTAAGAAGAGGAAGAACTAATTTCTTAATACAAGAAAAAGTGATACCACTCATTTTTAAAAAAAAAATACTAACTGTGATATGAAGAATTAAAGAATGAAACAATGCTGTTTCATTCTTTAATTTGGGTTTGTGTGGGAAGCAAGCATGTTTAAATCTAAAATGAATATATCTTGTGATTCCAGAAGAAAAGTCATAATTAGAATAATTCAAATATCCAGATTTAAATAGTAATCCTAAAGTTGTGAAGTGCATACAAATACACAGGCCAGTGAGGAAAGGGGGGACGTTCAAACGAGCTCAAAGGAGAAACCTGAGCGTGGCTGGAGCGAGAGCTAAAATAGTCCCTGACCTCAGTGGCAGCTGAGGGGCTGCCAGATAGCGAGCGGCTGCCCATGCTGGGATGTCGCGTCCGGGATGTGCCGGCTTTGGTGTGGGCTGAGCCCCGGAGCTCTTTGCTCATCACTCCTTTCCAGGCCGCATGAACGGCGAGAGCTCTCTGCAGTTTAACTCAGAACACCCCTCTCCGTTTTGAATTACTAAACAATGGGTGATTAAGCACAATTATTAAGCTTGCCACAACAGAAGTAACATATTTCTTCTGTTATGACAAAGTCCTCATTGCTTAATGCGTTTTTGAAGACAGTTATGAAGTATTTTCCATGCAGTCATTTCACATCCAGCTATTACTATTTACTTAGCTTACTAGGTGGAAGATATTTTCACTCAGAGACTATATTATGTTTATATTAACAGCTACAGATAAACCCATGGCTCCTGTCATGGTGATATATGAGATTTTTAGGCACAGAGCAGTGCCTAAGAGCAAGGTACCTAGTGCAAGACAAAATCCTTCCCAAACAGACCTGGTTTTGGTCCAGAATCCGTGGTTTGAGCTTTTACTGGGCGTAAAAACTGATCTTATGCAGAGTGCCCATCTCTCAGCTGGCCTCTTTGCACCCCGAGAGCGGAGCCAACCTTTCCGTGTTGTCCCAAGAGAGCCAAACTCCCCCGAGACCCCACGAGCTCCGGTCCCTCACGTGGGTTATGGGATTCCTGGTTGTGGGATCACCCAGGAACGGCGCTTGACAAAGATCTGCTTCCTGCAGCAGATCCGCCGAGAGCTCCGCCGAGAGCTCCTCGGGGCTGCAAGTCTCTCCGTTCACTACAAATAAGAAATACATAGTTAGGAGCTTACAGTTATCTTTAAAATGAGTAAAAGATTGAAGGAGTTGCCAAAAAATGTCATTAACATATCAAGTCAGATCTTGGATATAGGAAGCTTGAATATAAAAGCTGGATATGGAAGCTTATAAATTCCATTTATTTCAGCATATGAGTTGTATCCATTCAGGATCTCCTTCCTTCAAGTAAGAAATACTCCTAGGGAAACGCTTGTGAGTATAGTATTGGTCTCTGCAAGATTTTTAGAATATAAAAGGTAACATGTAACCCAACATTATAATTAGATAAGGGTAAAAATAGCCTCTAAAGCTCCTTTGAGCAGGAGAGTTTTGGCATGAATTTCAATTTCTGCTTTTAATCGTTTTCCTGCTTTTAATACAAATTATTGTTTTCTGCACAGGTTTGATTTTTCGCATGTAAAACAGTCCTAAAATATTTCAAGGAAAAGTGTGCAACATAGAGCTTATAGTTAGGATATACGCAAACAAAACGGGTGATTTTTTTTCCCTGTTGAGCCCCAAATGAACCGTCATTGCATCCCACTGCTACACCTACAGTCGGCACCGCCTGTGCTGCACAGGCATGTGCACGGGCGCCGGCCGGGAGCCTGTTGTGCCGCACGACAACCCTCTCCTAGGTGACCTTCCCAACCACAATCCTCATGGATAAAAGCCAATTCCACTTCGGGATTGTAACCAGCACCTCCTGCTTTGCAGCAATCGGCTTCCAGCGCCATTAATTGGGTTTTCTTACTCCATCCCCCGGAGTGGTTGGTATGGGATGTGTGTCGGATACCGGCTTTGCCACTTAGCTCTCCGATCCTGCCCGTTGCCTTTCCGGACACGCTGATAAGTGTGACATTTCCCTTGGCACACGTCCTCCTTCCTATATTTTGTCTCCCTGCTGATGTATTTACTCCGCTCCCTCTGCACCCTCCTCTCCGACCAGCGTCTTACCCAAATCCACCCAAAGACGAGCCCTGGAGCCGAGGCAACCAGGTGGCCCCTTCGGTTGCCCCCCGCTCCCTGCCCCTCTTTCCCTCTCCCCCACACGGCTTTGGGGCACCTGGTACATCCGCAGCCTTTCGCTGTTTGTGGTGAGCATTAAAGCCAACACTGCATTTCGCTTGCAGCTCTTTACTGCGTCGGTCAATAAACTGCACTCTCCTCTCTCGTTCTTCCTTCCACTGGCCTCTTCAGGCACTTAAATCCTTCCTTCCACTGCATTTGCGTGTCTCGCTGGCCCCTCTCCACACACTTACCTTTCTTTTATTAGATATCTGGGCTGGCATGTTGTGTATCAGTGCAATCTGCTCTGGGTGCCTGTGGTTTCAAGCTGTCGTCTTGCTCATTGAGGTTCCTCTGTGATCTCCTGCTGCTGCCTATGACCAAGGCATGGGTAAAAGGACTGATCTGGCCATCCTGGATTCCCTCAAATCCAAACTGTGACACTTACAAATCCAGGTGGGTGTCGAGCCAACCCTTGGCTTTATCTCCATTCCTCATACGGATATTTTCCTGCTTGCCTTTGCTGCCCAGTAATGCAAATTCTGCATCTGCAGATGCAGCTCATGCCCTGCCCTGCCAGCCCACCCAGAGTCACCCACGTGCCCTTGTCAGGGGTGTCGCAGGCACCCAAATGCAGCAGCTCCCCTTTCCCCTGCCACTGGGACACTGCAGGGGACAGGGATCAGTGACTCATCAGTAGAGATGTATATGTGTATACATATATATAAACACACATATATATGTATGTGCATATATATATTTTTACACACCCACACACGTATATATTTATTTCTATTATATATAGCTCCTATGCTCATGTTCTCTCTGGAACTCGTGGCTATGGCTCCTGCTGCCGACAGGCAGCGACGCCGCGACGCGATGGAGGGAGCACCCGGCAAGCTGGGCAGCCCTGGGAAGCCCGGCTGCAATTCAGCCCCCGCCCTGCAGATTTTCAGGAAGAATTCCAAGCTGGTCATTAATAACGTGGCTTGGGATTAGAGTTGGATGCGGAAAAACCAAGTCCTGCGGATGGGATGGTATCCTCCAGCACGAGCTCCCGCGCCGGCAGCGGTGACGCCGCGCGCCCCGGCACCGTGAGCGTGCCCGGCCACCACGGGGTATATGTTCCACATAATACCTTGCCGGCTGCGTGTCCCCGAGGTGTCAGAAGGACGTGGCATCTTGGAAGGACGTGGTATCTTGGAAGGACGTGGTATCTTGGAAGGACGTGGTATCTTGGAAACCGGTTGCTTCGAGCTGCCCGAATCGATCACCTGGTGAATCAGCACGGTGCTGGAGCATGGGAGAGGCGAGCGCGGGGTGCCAGCGGCACTGCCACCAACGTCCCTTCGCCCCGGGCCACTGCACAGGCACCCGCAGCTAATGCCTCTAATACATGTTATTTTACAAGCTGACTCCTTTAAAAGAGCATTAATGGGAGAAGACAGCACGGAAACGCTGCACACAGAGGCACTTGAACTCCTCCTTAGGACTACGTGCCCAAATGTGTTTATTCTCTCTAGCTGACGGCAGAACGAGGCTCCTTTCCACGTCTCCTTCTCCACATCTGTCACTCGGACGAATAAGGGACGCGCTCGGCGCCTCCAGTCACGTGCCCTGCTCCCGCTTTCCAACGGGAAGCAGGTCGCGCGAGGTACGGCTGAGCTCCCGGCTCGCTGACGTCAGCCAGAAATGACATTTGCAGGGAAGCACTCAGCGCTTTATAGGAATAAATTTTCAACAAATTAACCTTTTTTTTTTTTTTTTTGGTTTTAATGGCAACTGAAAGCAGAAAGCCGTATTTCCGAACAGCAAGCATGGGGCAATCATTTTTGCCAAAGCTGGGTGCGTGTAAATCAAGCCTCCCTCTGCTTCCCATGGACCATAGCTCAACAGCGAGACGCCCTCAGGGGGAATTTGCTCCCTGATACACAGAAAATAGTGGAAAAGAGCATTACCGAGCTGTTAACGTGCCCGTGTCCCCAAGACAAAGGAAAGCAGGTGACGTTCGCAGCTCGCGCGGCGGTAGCTGGCGAGACAGGAACCCTGCAGCTCCGCAGCCCGGCGGGATGCAGCTCCGTGAATTCATCACATTCCAGGGAATCGTGAATAATCTGATCCTCAAGCCAGGGCTTAACGAATGCACTTATTTAATTCCTCTCCGATGAGTTCTGCTTCTTTGGCTAGTGCTGCAAATAAAAGCTGAAATTTTTAAAAATGGTCCAAAAGTGGGATTATGTAGCTAGGAGAGTGTGGGTTGCTGAGGAAGAGATTGCTAAGCTAAATATTTGGCAGAATTAAGAAAACCAGGAAAGACATGGGGCATAGAGAAATAATTCAGCATTAAATTTCTGGCAGAATTCTTTAAATCTGTTTATAATTCAGATTACAATGAACCATTTACTTGCTATTACTGGAAATAAGGCCCAGCGTCTCAGGGATTTTACACGCGGTGGATTTGCAAACATTGCGGAGTGAAAATTATGAAGAAAGTATTTACATGTAGATGAATTAATTTACCACGCCAACCTGCCCTAGCATCATTTGTGAGATCACAGAAGGAAACAAGAAGCAGCTATGTAGATATACATGTGGTTTTCCAGATTAAGTGATCCTCTGGGCTGATGGGATGTGTCCCCTGCAGCTACTGGCAGAGCAGACCCAACATTTTAAGTGGGGCTTTGGGTATTCGAAAGGAAGCTTAATTTTGAGGAAAAATTAAAAAATCCTCTGACTTGAGGCAGAACAGCTCTTTGGGAGGGGGCAGCACTTTTAATGCTGCCCTGGAAGTGCTGGTGAGGAAATCTCTTGGGAAATGATCCAGAGGAGAGCCAGGAGCCACCAGTCAGCACTGGGACACATGGGACAGGGGTTGTCCCTTCGAATGGGGCCTGCTTGGGATCTACCTACCTGGAGATCATCTCCTCTGGATCGATCTATCAAAAACTGTCAAAAAGTGCTCAGAAAGCACAGTTTAAAACTGTTTTGTGGCACTTTTCAAGAGACCTATTTCAACCAAGTTCAATAAGCATCTGCTTAGGGAATCCCTCAAAGCTCCAGTTTAAGGTTCTGCTATCATTTAATAGACATATGTGAGGGGCAAAATTCTTTTAGGGGTTGAAAGCCATTCGCTCCTGAAGTGCCGTTGAGTTGATTGGGCTCCTACAGCCCAGTCGGGAGCGTGTGCCTGTCTGCAAAGCAACCTTCCACAGGGAGCCTCCATCCAGACAAACCGAGTGAGGAGCGGCCCAGTTTTTGCTCTTCTGGGACTAAAAGAATGACAGGCTTGGATCAAAGCCAGCTCTGTCAGATCCACGAGTGCATCTGGGGGTCTGTGTGATCCAACTCAGCCATGCAGAGAGCCAGACTGGGATGTCCCTGGGCTCATTACTATTTTAGTACTCTGCCTATCAATTATTTAAGAATACTTATGTTTTTCTAGGGAAAATTTCTTTCCTTGAAAACACACATCTCACTTTAGGAATATTTTTAATTACTGCTTTTCCAAATTCTGTCATTTACCTCTATTAATCTGGGGCAAAACCATTCTATGATGGTTTCAATAACAATTATCATCCTGGACCTTAGGTTGACATGTCATTTTTTTCAAAATCAGGTCTCAACAAAACGTGTTTCCAGATCCTTTTTTTTGGAGAAAGACGCTCTAGACAGTTCTTGAGGAGGGATCACTGGTCACACTGCCACCAAGCAGGGTTTTAATGCAGACAAATGGCACCATTTCTTTTCCACCAGCGTGACAGAGGGAGAGGATCCGACACAACAGTTGCTGACCTGAGATGATATTTCAACTAATTCTGCCTCATTTCCTACTTGTTTGTACTGGGTAGAAACCTACTCCATCCAGTGTATACATGGAAGGCAATAGTCACTAAACTTAATGCAGGCTTAAAGTTAGGCCACGCTTAAAGTTAAGCCAGGTTTAAATTTAAAGAGGCGGCAACGGGAGGCTTAACTTTAATCCTGGCCTAACTTGATGTCTATAGACACTTTCCTACTAGAGAAGTCAGATGAGAGATACCGCAGTTCCGACCAACAACGTCTTCCTCTCTCTTCTGAAATGGAGAGGAGGGTCCCTGAGCCCAGGATGCCAGAGTCCATTGCTGTGATTTGGGGCAAATACAGAACAAAGTGAACGACACCTATAGCTCCCCAAGCCTATGGCTAAACTTCGATGCCCGATCTTGAGAGGCACCTATAGATGTCGCTGTTAGACCGAGTTTGGTCTAGGTAGACCTCCCTGCCGGTCCACAGCCATCCCAGCCTCCCATCTCTCCAGACATCGATGCCTGTTGCTTTCCATACCTATGGATAGAGATGGTGTCAATGGTTCCCAGGACCACCCCCAGGGCTTTGGCAGCCTATCCATACCTACCCCTACAGAAAAGTATGGAAATCAATAGGCATATATCAAGAAACATCTATGTTGATTACTGTTGATGCCTCCTGAGGGGACAATTGCTCCAAGGGCAAAAGCTGTAGGTTCTTCTTGATGCTGTGAGGTAACAATGCCAATATCGATAGGTTGGATAGCTATAGATGTTGTTCCCTACTGTGTCTGGAAATAGATGCTCATTGAGGCTCTTCATACAGAGAACGGTCAATGATGATAGTTGTTGGGGCATATGGAGAAAATTGGAAAGAAAAGCTCCAGAAGCCCATCGAGATTGAGATTTATTTCTGACTTTGGTAGGGATCGATACTGATGGTGATCTATAACTATCGATGCCTATTGATACCAATGCCTCTCAGGGGATGGCTGCATTTGATACTAATAAAGCTCTTTTCAAGGCTGAGTGTGGCTCGTTGTCTCTCTCTCCCGGGTTCTAGTCTGGTCCAGGAAATGATGCCTGTGCCCTTTTGGCTCCTCAAATATTTTTTAATCCAGGAGGTTATATGTTCTGTATTCAAGAATCAAGAAAGGTAAGTGTATTTTGTAAGAAATTTGGCTACTGAATAGAATAGAGCAATGCAAATTTGTGCCCCTTAGAAGTGCTGGCATGATCTGTGTCACTGCTGGGTCGCCAGTCATTCCTACCTGCACTCAAGACCGCAGTAGATGCCCACCAGTTAATGGGATGAAGCTGGGAAGCTGGTGCTACTGCAGAGTAGGGGTGGGTTGGCACAGCAGTGGGGATATGCCAGAGGGGGAAGTCGCAGTGTTGGACAGGCAATACAAACATCGCCAGCAAACTCATAAGAAGCTGGGCTTCATATTTTCCACTGCTCAAAAGGACCAATTCTATTGCTGTATTTAATAGAGTAGGAACATCTGTCTGGGGGCATCAACACATGGTTTGATGCTCAGGTCCATTGTCTGACAGGCTGCCATAGACAAAAGCGATTTTTTTTCCGTAAATCATTCCTAGAGGAACCTGGTGAAGGGACCACACAGGCTGCCAGGTCTCCAGGAGGGCTTGGGGCACTGCTGGCTACAAGAGAGTTAAGCGTTTTGCTGGGAATTGAAGACATTTTTGCTGTGCTGCACTGGCAGAAATCCTTTTGAAGGGGATACAAACCCCCCTTTGCCTCTAACATCAAAGCCATTACTTAAGTACCACTCCAGCACCTGCAGGCATCTTAATTAATCAAAATTATGAGCCCAGTTAAACAACCCAGCCATTAAGCTCCAGCCATTAAACATCATCAAGCTTTATTTGGTTCCCCAAGAAACATCTTGATTAAATGTATTGTAGTTAAGTAGAGGGTAGTGTAGCTGTGGAAATGAGATAGAAGCTGTTTACAGCTGTATCCCAATAAGCCGCAGGTTGCTGCGTCCTCCAGCCACGGCTGCAGGCTCACTGCTGCAACCTGCATCCCGTTTGACTTGCTCCTGCCTGCTCTCTGAGCCGTGCTGCTGTGCTGCACCACACAGGCAGGTTGCTCGGTGGTTTTCCACCTGTTCTCACTGCAATACTCTTGCAGGTTGAGATACCAATGTATTTCATTCCTACCTCCAAAGTCTTTCTGACATTGCCCTACTTTGCTCCTCCTAGCATGCATTATTCCTGCCTATCTGTGGTGTAGTTCTGATGTTTACACCTCGATATCCTCCCAAAGTGCAGCCTGGAAATGATTTTTTCCTTCCTGCAGCAGCTGTTGGGTCAATCGTGCTGCCTCTGAGAGCCTCTTGGTCCAGTTCTAGCAGGACTACAAGTGGGAGAGGGAGCAAGGCAGAGACACCTCCTGCACACTCTCCCCAGCCTTTAGCCATTTTCAGAGAGTCCTATAACTAGATCTAGGTGTATTTTTTACAAAACTTATCTGCATCTTATGTATGTTGTGGTCTAGCTTTCAGTTTCCCTCATTTTACATTAGTCACTGTAACTAACAGATATTCTGTGGGATATTTGGTGTTACAGCTGCCTGGCTTTTCTTCGTACAGATTCAAGACTCTTCACCACCAATTGTCCAATTTGGGCCACCTCTAGTGGCACTGGAGCCAAGAAGACGTGCCCAGCTCCTGTGCTTTGCTTTCTATTCATTCCCACCTCTTAAACACGCTGTGTTCAATGGGATCTTAATACCGCTCACAGTATTAAGACTGCTTGCCCAGAAAATGTTTCTTTAGCAAGGTCCGACCAGCAGTGAAAGCTTCCTGAGACAACCTGTGATCAATGGTTGCTGAAAACAACATTTACTCCTTGAAATGCTGTGAGAACCGGCAGTGAATTAAGTTTCAGCAAGCAGGATAAGCGGGACCAGCTGTGTTTTATTGTGTCCCGATTCTGGATGAAGTTTGGCTAGGTGAGGAAGTTCTTCCCTTGCCTTCAACTCATTTAACAAGTGAAGGGCTGGTGTTTTAGTTTGGAGAACTGAAAGCTCTGTGGCCATCTTCAGTGAACGGTATATTTTGGTGGTATGAAGATGTACCTACTCCGCAAGAGCCTTCGCTGCCTGACAAGGTCGTGGTGGGTCCCCATTATCATGATGTCTCGTAGTCTTTCCATCTTCCTTGGTTTTGTCCTCATATCGACCTGCTGAGGCAAGGCTGCTTTCCCCATTCTACAAACTGAGAAACAGAAAAACTAGAATTGTTTTACATCAAACCTAAGACAGAACTGGAATTTAAATCTAGATGATCCTGACTTTAACCCTGAAGTAGACGTTCTGGACTGCTCTCATTCCCGTGTTTCTCTGAGCCTGTTTCTGGTCTTGTTGTCCCAGCATCTCTTTATTTGATTTAAAAGGAGGATTGCTTCCTTTTTATGCTGATGAATTTAAAGCCCGGATCCAAAATTTCCATGAGTTTCTTTCCCTCACTGTGTGAAACAGTTTTATCAGGATCTGCCTCCCTTCTGATAAAGTTAATCTAAAATAACTAAGCTGTATCTGAGCTCCTTTTCTGTATACAAAGAGATCTCTTTCATTCCAAAGGCATACGCAGCAAGTAAGGAGACAGAAATGGGATCGTTTCTATCTTTCTTATCTAATCTCAGGCTCTGGTGCTCAGAGCACAAGACCAGACTCTGCTGAGCAGGGCAAGGGGAGCTCTCCAGCATCCCTGCAAACCTCAGGACTGGCCCATGTGCCATTCATTCTGCTTTAGGACCTGCAGATTTTGGCAGACCTTCATCCCCCTTCTCCGCAGCACCTGCAGCTTGGATTCATCCTGGTCCTCTGGAATCTCCTTGCAGAGCTGTTGCCAAATGCACTTAGTCACTCTGTTGTCTGCCTTGGCCCTCAGGAAGCTCCCTGGGATTTATTTGGGATGGGTCATTTCATTCCTATAGTCATCACAAACAGGTGGCAATTTCTCTTTTGTCTCTCTCTCCTCTCTCTTGATTTTCTCCTCCGAACAGATCTCACATTTACCTTGTGATGCAGAACAGCCAGCCCCCATTTCACTTCTTTCCTCCCCATCATTTCTTCCATCCGCGTTTCAGGGAGCTCTAATCTCTTCCCTCTGCGGTGCCTTCTCTCACCTTCCCCAATCATTCTCCCATTGGAACATTTCCCACCAGGGTGGCCTCACAGGTGGCAGGTGACATGCTTGCCCATGGCTGGATGTGCCCAAAGTTGGCAGAACGTGGGATTCATCTCTCCTCCACCAGCTTCACGCAGGGCTGAGGTGCTTCATTCCTCCTTACAATGCATCGTGGTGCCCGCGAGGCGGGCACAGGAGAGCTGCAGCTCCGAACCTGCACCACGGGGTAATAGCAAAACACCCTCCTGGAAAAGCAGCAGCTCCTGCAGGTCCAGGCTGAGCAACGTGAGGAGCAACGGCAGAAAGTGGAAGGGAATTCATTTGAACAGGGACAACTGTTGAGCCTGTTCTTCGGACGTGTCTGAACCCACAGAGCTTCGGTACAAACAGGGCACGTTAGCAAGGAATGATTTGATCCCCCAAAATGTAGGAATTGTTTAGAAATTCAGCCTTTTCCAAGACTTGAACAGTCTCTTCCTGCTCCCTGGTCTATGTCTGTGCTTGTGTGTAATTTAATTTAATTAATAGGTCATTTAAGACCTTTTGGGACTCTGCATCCAGCCCAGGGAAACAATAACTGACACAGAGCATCTTTGGATGCTCCTTTTGAAAATTTATCTCAATCCAACCAAATTTATCTCAGTCTGACTGTCTTGTGTTTACTCATCTCAAGGTCTCCTTTTCACCGCTTCCTTCTGCCTCCGAGCACTCATTTCTGAATAATAATGCCAATAATGATGCCTGAGCTCCACGGAGCTCTGAGCTTTGGATGGGTGAAGCTCTGAGCTTTTAGCCCATGGGTGGCACAGGGCCGGGCGAGCAAATAGACAAAAGGGAAACCAGACACTAACCTGACATTGTAGGAGAACCAGCCCTACCTCCTGCCATCTGAGCTGGCCCCAGCTGCCTGGGAATCAGAGGGCTGCTCCAAGGAGGACTGGGATAACTGCAGAGAGAGACTGGGAGAGGTTGAACGAGCAGGGGAGCTACCAGTGGCAGCACTGACTGTGCTGCTGGTTTCCCTAGGGGAAATAAAGGCATGGGAGGCTGTATGGTCAGCATGCAAGAAATAATAATGCACCAAGAAGATGTGTGATTTGTGCTGTCTTTGGCGCTGTCTGCATTGCGCTTGGGAGACTGGAGGGACGTTGGCGGGTGAGATGCTCTGAGAAGCAGATGGTGGATGAGAAGCTCTGAGCAGCTGGGAGGTGGTTCTGGTTTTGCTCTGGAGCAGGGGCATCCAGTGAAGGCTGCAGGGTCACTGCGCTTCAGCTGCATGCTTGACTTTTTGGACAGCAGCAAGGGCCAGAACTGCAGCAAAGCTCTGGAGGAGACCGGAGGAGCCGAGGAGAGCCACAGGAGGCCGCGGGAAAACACAGAACAAGTCAACGTAGCTACGACTCACATCACGAGCTGCCCTTGGCTGGTTGACCTCAGGCTGACGCTCAGGGAAGCAACTTGGAGGCCTGGCATGCGGGAAGGTGTCGCAGACCCAGTGAGGTGTGTGCTGGAGCCCTGGGCACTGCTGGGCCTGCTGGGGTGCGGAGGACACCCGTGGTGTTACAGGGTGCATGCAGGGAATGCAGGACACCAGTGATATTACATGGTGCATGCAGAGAATGCAGGACACGGGTGACATTACAGGATGCATGTGAGGAATGCAGGACACGGGTGACGTTACATGGTGCATGCAGGGAATGCAGGGCAGGGGTTGCAGGGAGCAAAGCAGGGCTGGTGGTGACTGCAAAGCCAGCAAGAGGCTGCAGCGTGTGCGGCGCTGGAGAGAGGCAGCAAGAGCAGGGCAGTGATGTGCACTGTGCACAACACACAGCACGCAGGAGGAGGAAATTTCCAAAGTTTCTTTAAAACCTCCGTGCTGAAGGGAGAGGTCAGAGCAGATGGATGAGCACCCCAAGCTGAGCGGACAGATTAAATGTCTCTATCAGAATGTCCTCAGTGCCAGAAACGCGGGGCCAGGAGTTGCTGGGGAAAGGGACCTGTGCCTGGAATTGCTATGAGGGCTCCAGGAGAAGCGGAGCACTGAGGTTACACAGCTCTACTGAGGCGGGAGCCCTGCCTCACCGCGGGGTCAGCCCAAGGTGGCCCCTGGTAATTACTTTTCTCAACAGTGAAAGGGGAATCAGTCTGGGAGGAGCAGGGAACGTGGCTGCAGCTCACGAACCCCCTCGAATGCTTAAGGGAAGGCTTGAGGCTCTTGCTGGGTTGTCCTCGCTGCGCTTGTCGCTGGGCAAGCAGAGGTTGTGTGCAAAGTGCCTGTGAGTATTGCACCCAGTTTTAGCACCCCTGCATTGGCACCTCTGTTATTTTCCCCATTTCAAGTGGACCTTTTCGAACAGCCCTCGCTCTGGGACTAGTGGGTAACTGGAGTAGTTCTTAATCTGCAGCAAGAATCTACCCTTAAACCGGGGTCAAGACATCCCTTGGGTGAAGAGCCAGCAATAAGGAGCTGCCACCCCAGAAGACCCGCAGGGCTGTTGGGGACTGATACCCAGCGGGTAAATTGATTGACTGTTGGCTGTGAGGTGGGTCCTGAGCGCAGAGGACGGCTGAAGCGACACAAAACTGACTGCTGCTCATTTAACTGTGAATTCCCCATCTCACGCTCCCAGAGTTTATTCAAATCAGACCTCTGCTTCTATTTGGAAGTAATTTTTTGATTTCTTGAATAAAATATCTTCCCCAGCACCGTCGCCCCTCCCCAAACCGTAGTGAAGCGGCATCTAGTTTAGTCAAGCAGCCCAGTTCCTTAAATCAAGAGAATTGTTTATGTCCTTGGAGGCTGGAATAATAACAAGCAAAGAAAGCCAAGAGACGCGGGAGGAATTCATTTGTAAGTTAATGAAGGTTGTGCAGTGCAGTGGAAGGATGATCGGGGCTGCTCCTGGGCAGCATTCACCAAGCTGGGTTTCTTTCTGTCGGCATTTTTCTCTCTGGAAGCATCCTGGGTCAGCTTGAGGACCACTCACGTCGCGTCTGATATGAAGCATTTCTCGACACAAGGATGCTGTGTCCTAGGGCAGCACGCAGCGCTGTGGTGCTCGTGGAAGAAAGTGGAGTGTGGATCGACAGGGAGAATCTATTTGCTGGTTATACGCCAAAAAACACTGACCACCCGGGTAGTGGTTTTGGTTTTTATACAACGTTCATCACATGGAAGCAAAATAGTCCTCTGCTGATACTGCCTGCAAGGGATAAAATTCACCGGGACCCACGTGCTGGTGTCCTGGGTGTTACAACCTGCTGCTGAAGCACGGAGTGGCTCGGAGAAATGTGCTGAAGTCAGGGAGCCGGTGGGGCTGTGGGAAGCCAGCCCTGCAGCAGCTCCTTGCACTGTCTGTTCCACTTGGAGGCTTCCTGGTGGGCTCCGACCTCGCTCCGTGGCTCCGAAGGACGGGCAGGTCACTGGGGTGGCCTTGGGTGCAGAGAAGATCTGCTGAGGATGCTCTAACTCGCAAGGCAGTTAGGGCGTTCGGTTCCCATGGGTAAATAACTTGGTGGTGGCGTTTTGGTCTTTGGAAAGTAGATGGGTCCAACCGGAGGAGCGGGAAGGGAGCAGTGTGAGCCTTTGGCACGATGTGACAGCAGCGTCTCCGGCAGCGGCGTCGGCTGCTGTCCCCGCACGAGAGCGCGGATGCAGCTGGATGGAGCCGGGCACAACGCCGGGAGAAATTCCCCGGCTCCCGATGGGCAGCCGGAGGCGGGACACAGCGAGGCAGAGCAGGAGATGGCACATTCAACCGGCCTTCCTAAATGAGCTTCCTCACCTGGAGGCGGCCGTGGATTCGGGATTCACTTCTGGCTCTCCGGACAGAGTGCCCAGGGTGGGAGTTACATCCAGGTGCCAATGTAGGAGCCACGTCGCCGGAGGGAACCGCGCTGCCCATTCCTCCGAGCCCTCCCGGACCAGGCACAGACACCGTCTTCCCTTAAGCAGGGGAGAATTTTCTGCGGGAGGTTGCAGAATGGATGAGTCCCGTCTTTGAGCTCATATCCGCATAAAGATGGGGCAATTAGTTCTAATGCTTTCCAGAACCACCCTGAAATCTGCGGATGTTTCCTGGGTGTTTTAGGGCACAGCTGAGCCTAGTAGTTCCAGCCCCTAGAGATGGGGGAGATGGATGGGTAGGTACAGAGGAGAGTAACCTAGGGACATCATAGAATGGGCAAAAAGGGGCAAAGTTAAAAAAAGGCACCCGCCGCCCATCGTCCCTTGCCTCTGGTCACAGCAGCCAAACAGGGGACCAGGCAAGAGCCCCCTGGCCTGGAGGGGCTCCCAGAGAGGAGGAAGCTTCTTCCTCAGCATCCAGGCACCCTCGGGCACTCGCGCAGTCTGACGGCCGGGAGCGACTGTGGCTTCTGGCATGTGGATCCCCTTGGAAGTGCAAATGGACTCGGTGGGTATCAGATGGTAAAGAGCCATCCGAGACTGGGAGCTGCAAATAAATGATTTCCCCTTTCAAGCCCAGCAGCCCAGTTTTAAAATTCAGCTTGGATCAAAGAGGAAATAACACTCTGAGGTCCTCCTTCCTTGCCAGAAGGAGCTTTGCTGTTATTGCTTCCTGCAGCTTAAAATTCTTCATTCAGCCTGATGGAAAATCACCTGAGTTTGGGTTTCTTTATGAAAAATAGGTGAATTTGGCGGCTGGAGCTGTGAAACTGGCAGTGAGCTCTTCCATCAGCTTGTGCTTGCCCAGTGCAGAAGTCCTCAGCTCCCACCTTGGCTGGGGAGGTTGGCGGCTGCAGCTGGCATGTCCCAAAAGTGTCCAACGTACCCTGCAATGGGGTAGTCAGCAGCGGGGCTGCAGGAGCATCTTCTCCTGCCCGTGTTGTTGAGTCTGTCTGTCTGTCCACATGTGCCTGTAGAGCAGGGACCCCTCAGCACCAGACAAGTGCATCCTTTTCACTCATCCTTTCATCCTTTTTTCAGGAAATATTCTCGTATTTGCCTGCCTACCTTTCAAACAAGAGGGCTAACTGCTGAATGGAGAGGTTGATGGCAAATGCAGTCCCATTTACACAAGCCAGAACTCAGCATTAAAACAAACAACAAAAAGATTGTACTTTTCCATCAAACACACTGCATACCAAAACAGTGAAGCTCTTGGTTGTTTGGATAGAATAAGCATAGGAATTAATTGAACCAGGACCAGCTCATGCTGAGAATCATCTTGGGACCTCCTGGAGCCAAGAAGTCCATCCTACCTGCACATCTGGGGAGGGGTGGCTTGGCTGCATGGGGCTGGCAGAGGAGACACCGTGAGTGAGTGGGGATTTCTAGCTGCTCCTGTCCTTTTGCATGGCCCTCAGGATGAATCGTGGTAGGTCCCGTGGCTTCGCTGGCAGATATGATCCATCTGCATCAATCAAATCTGCAGAGCAGGTGTGCTGGATTTTTTGCCTCTTTTTTTCTTAATGGTTATTGGAAGGATCAGCCTTAGTGCAGGCAAGCTGCCTCTGCCCAAAGAGGACTCCTGTCATTGCAGGAGTCTGCCACTTTCATTGCTAACGCAGCCCCTGCCTTCAAGGGAGCAAAAAGAGAGCTCCTGGGGTCGTTCCTATGCGCTTGTCCAGGCTCCGCAAGGACGGTTCTGCTGGGCTTGGGGTGCCCTTGTGCTGGAAAATGGGATCCTGTGTAAATATGGGCACGAAACTCTGCCTCCGCGCTCGGGTGGCCGCAGCAGGCCCTCGGTGGCGGATCGCAGCGTTGCCGATGCGATGAGTCAGTCCGGACTCGTCACCATCATGTGGCTCTCCAGTCACAAGGACGAGTTCGTCCCCTCTCATCCTCGGCTGGTTATGTGCTTTGAAGGAATAAGAGTCGAAACTCTGCGTGGGGCCTGATCCACATTTCTGCAGCAAGACCTTAGGGATCCAAATGAATGGACGTGGTGCTGGTTCCTCCTGCTCTTCTTGTCGGTTGAGGCCTTATAGCGATGTCCCGGGGAGCATCCTTCAGGACTCTCCTGCAGGAATGAGATGTTCCTACTACGGTTGTCACCCATGTGGCTTCTCTGATGTCTGATAGGGCTTCTCCAGCAGCAGGAGTATTAGCAGGCTTCTTTCTTTCATCTAGTTGCAACATGCAAGGTGTAAAAACATAATTCCAGCTAATGCTGATACAAGCGTAGAGGTCTCATAGTAATTAACCATGAAGCTCAGAAGTTGCTAAGAGTGGGAGGGGAGAGGAGCTGCAAACAGCACAATCATATCAGCTGCCTTTTCTTTAAAAAAAAAAAAAGGGAAAAAAAATCTTCCAAAACAAATTAAATTGCTTTGAGAGCTCTGGGAATGGGGAAACAAGGCTGAAATTGCTTAGGGAGAGCAAGAGATAGGCAGATATGCAGCATTATAGCAGAGCTGCAGAGGACCCAGATCAGAGTGTCTGGAGGTGATGTACATCATGCTTGCAATGACTTAGCAAACTGGAAGGGACGTTTACAAAATCGTTGTGTTGTTAACCTCTCCCTTCCCAGCACCCTTGAAAGCCTGGGCTCCCAGAAAACACTCGTGTTCCTTAGCTGCCTCCAAACACAGATAAGGCAGCTGCGAGCATCAATCAACCAAGGCTTCAATCCTCCGTCCTGAGGCATCAAACTCCTTTGAGCATCAACAGAAAGCAAAATTTCCAGCATAAAACCACGAATTAACAGAGCAACAGGCGTAACTGGCTTTTCCATCTCCTGCGATATGTTTTTTGGGGGAAGTGTTAGTGGCTTTGCTTGCACAGCCCCACCAGGATGATGAGACAACTTGCTTGGACGCTCTTCCCTGGGCCGTGATGCCGGTGGGGAGGCACAGGGTGACCGAACTCCTGTCTCCTCTGACCCCAAGTGTCCTCATGGATCTCAGTCTTGCAGACTCTCAAGATGCAACTACCCTAACCCAACACACCAAGCTTCCCAAAGGAAAATATTTGGGCTTTTCCCCCCTCTTCTTTCACCTTATCAAGATCTGGTCTCCTGACTTTAGCTCCGGTGCTGCTCTAGGTTCACCCAGCTTGCAGAGAGAGGCAGAAATCCCTCCCCAAGCCTTAGCTCCCTTCTTGCTGCTGCTGTGCCGGAGCAGCGTTAGATTAAAATAACAGACTAGTTGGGCAGGGACCACGGCTGCCTTCTTGTTGACGCAATGCCAAGCGGGCAGCGAGCTTTCAATAAAAAGTAATTAATGGTAGAGCAGACTCCTGCAGAGGCTCTTCTATTTCTGTAACTTAGTCAGGCTTTTAAAAGGCAACAAGACCACAGCGGCTTGACTTTCTTCTCTGGCCAAAAAGAGAGAGATCTTAATTTAGTGACCTCGCATTTATCTTCCGCCCTTCATTAGCACCATCTGTCTCCCTTTGCCCGTTAAAAGGCTCCTGTGCCTCTCCCCATCGCTGGGACAATACAAATATCGCTCAATTAAAGCAATGTTCCAAATGCAATTACTCAATTGCACTGTTAATTGAATTATTTGAGTTTAATTATTCCGTTAGGAATTCTGTCAGTATATGTCCTGGGTTGCTTGCGTTCTCTCCGGGCTAGCGGCACAATGCAGCATCTGGCCGCGCGGGGAAGGAGGGCTCCTTCTCCTCACTCAGACAGCCCTAATTAGGCTGGGGAAAGTCTGGCACTGCCTGGAAATGACTCAGGTCCAGGGACAGGTGTCACGGCTGCAGGGTCCCTCTCTCTTTCTGTCAATGAACTTCCAGGCACAAAAATATTTGCAGGCAGCGAAGGCGCGGATGTTTATGCAGAAGTAATTTTGCAGGCGAGTTGGTGTCAGGAGCACTTATGAAGATTGTGTTGGTGAAGAAGCCTTCCAAAGAGGCACAGCAGGAGCCGGCAGCGGGAGCAGAGCAGCAGCAGCCTCACGTTGAGCAGGCTGTTGCTCACAAGCCTGGGTTGGGTTGACGTGGGACTGCTGGCCATCTCTGGCAATGAACTTGCTTGGGCAAACAAAATCTCTTCTCCCAGGAGAAGCAGGATAAGAAGAGTTAGGAATATCGAAAATATTCAAAATTCCCAAGCTGGATGCATACGGAAGCTGCTTTCCTGCTCCCCTAGGATTCAATAACCACCTTCTTTTCCCGGGGAAGTGCTGATGCAGTATCCCAAAATACAGTGATCCCAGCAACATCTTTGTTTCTGCTCATTCTCAAGCTCCTCGGACGCCTTCACTTCTTGACTCATGAGGCCCTGTGATTTAGAAGGGCACTTAAAGCAAATCCCCTTTCTCTCCTTTCATAGGAGCTCCCTTATTTCCCCAGTAGATCTGCAGCATCAGTGCAGCACCCTCCCGAAGGACTGGGAATATTCCTGCTCATCTTGGCAGGAGCTACTCATTCCAAGCCCCTTGTCCCAGCAGGATACTTCAAGTCATGACACTCCATCCTGCAGCAGCAGCCCAGGATTTTGACCAGCTGGGCTTTATACTTGAGGCCTATGTTGTGTTTTGCACCTTTGAGGAGCGGGGTGGTTATTGTCCCTGTCCTGTCCTTGTCCCCTAGGATGACATTGGGGATCTGCCTCTAGGTCCCCTTGCTCTCTCCTGCAACAGCAGCATGGAACAGGCTGATGTCTGAGGTCAGGAAAGTCGCATCCGTGATGGCCACATGATCCAGGGCTGTCTTCGACCTTGAATGGATGGAGAGGACCCGCCACGAGAGGGAGGAGGACTGATGGTTTTGCAGGGTAATTGCACAGATCTGCAATCACAGTTCCTAAAGCGCCCCAGAAGCTGCAAGTTCCTAGTGCCTGTTCCCGACATCCTCACTTCTCCCTAAGGCAACTCCAGAGCTCTTGGCAGCTCTGTGCCCAAGATGCATCCAGTGCTCCGTGCGGAACTGCATGTTTGAACCTCCGGAGCTGATTCCTGTGTGAGTTCCCCTATTCTCCAATATTACTCTTCCAGGCTCTCCCAGTCATCTTCCTTGAGGTGCTCATGTGTATCCACCCGGGTGCCTTCCTGCATCTCCAGCCTGCAGCCTCCTCTCCGAGCGCCGCTGCCCTATCGGCAATATCTTCAAAGCGCTGCCGCTTTCCAATTTAACGGGGAATTGGATTTCCATGGCCCGCAGTATCTCAGCATCTCTCCCCTCCGGACCTGCTCTGTTTTCCTGCCTGTGCTCCAGGACGCCTTTGCCGTTCTGGCAGAGCCTCCTTATTGCCTTTCAGACAGATAAGGTCTCAAGTGGGATCTTTCCAAGCCGCTCGGGTGCCAGCAGGCGCAGCAAGGCACGGACCGGGGCTTTGGGCATCCGATGAGGAACCTGGAGGGATTTGTGGCCATTCATGGCCAAGAGTGGAAGGGAACAACTTATTTCACTGAAAGCCCTGGCCCTCGGGGCCAGCCCTCGGCTTTGCTCTGCTGCTTTCCTCCAGTTTTCCTCCTCTTCCCTCCTCTCTCGCAGCCCTGCAGCGCCTGATCTCTGCTTGCCCTCCCAGCTCAGCTCGCATGAAGGAGACACGTACACCACAGAGCTGGTTTTAGGTGAGTTTAGGGTACCCTGAGGCTTGCTGGCAATGGCAAACCCAAGCCAGCCTAGGGGCGAGCAACACGCTGGCATTCCGGAGGCCTTCATCCAGCATCATCCTCTGCCTCAGGCTCCACGGGCACCCTTGCTGCATGGAAGAGCCCCAAAGCCTCCAATTCCTGCTTGCAACAGGGGGACCCCGAACACCAATGGGGACCTGGTCCTTAATGGAGCCCCGGAGCAGCCACGCGTGCCCAGGCCGTGCCCACGGCTCCCACGCGGTGACAGGCAGCGCGAGGGACCAGAGCTCCGGCCACATCCCGTCCCCTGCCAGCGCCGGCGGCTCCGCTATAAATCCACAGCCATTTGCGTCACCGCCGCTTGGTGCCAGAGCCTGAGGGTGCTGGAAAGGGGCCTTCGGATGCGTAATTTTGTTCTTTGGACTCCAGCTCCTCGCTCAATATTTCACGGCAGTGCCAGGGACGCCGCAAAGGCCACCGGCGGGCTCTGCGCTCACGCTGCCACCCTGCGAGGGGATGGAAATTTATTAGGATTCCTTTTTAAACCAGAGTTTCACAGGAGCGGAGTGAAATCAGGAGTAAAACGTGTGTGGCCCTGGGTACAGCTAATCCTGAGTCCAAAGCGGTCTTGCCACGAACGGCTCCCAGATCCTCTGACGATACCATCAGCTTAAATAATTGCCCTTTGCTTTGGAAACGTTGCCTCTTCTCTCGTGTCAAATAGCACCTCATGCCGCTGCTTGAAAGAGAGGGGGATAAAATTGCCTTCCTCACTCTCCGTGGTGTGTCGGCTCCGCTCGGCAGCCTTGGGAATGGGATCGGTCCAGCTCTGCTCTCCTGCCTCGGCACTTGGGCTGCCTGGAGAGGGAACAGAGCCTCCGTGGTCCTTAAAATGAGGGATAAAGGGGTGCAAAACCCCATTGAACAGCCCCAGGAGGGAAGGGGGGCCAGGCGGGTTGTGCTGCCGGCGGCTCAGGCGCTATCTCCCCTCTCCATCACGTTATCCCTTTCATCCCTTCACTCCTTTCATCCTCTCCGAGAGGCCTCCCAGCGCCTCTTGAATCTTTCCCCTTCGCCTCATTTAAATAGCGCAGCCCGATAAGGCTCAATAAGAGGCAGATTAGGTCCTTGAGAAGCCTTTGGAGGAAACGCTCCCATCCTCAGCGGGAGTCCCGGGAATGGCTTCGGGTTTGCGGCGGGGGCAGGAAACCTGCAGCCCAGCACCGGCACCGACATCGGCACCGGCACCAGCGTGAGCTCCCAGTGAGGAACCACGACGGCTCCCCGGTCACCGCGGGGGAAGAGCAATCTCCATTTGCTGCTTTATTAGCTGCTCGGGGCTGCCGTTATCTTTAATTACTGCTCTCCTGCTCGCTCCGGGCCGCCTCTGCTCCGTGCGTGGTGGCAACGGGATGGGTCTTGGGAAAGGCACCTGGAGCCGGCAGCGGGTATCCAGCCCCTTTTCCCTGCTGGAAGAGCATTTGCCACTTGCAGGAGGATGCTCCTGTAGGGAAAAGGTGGGATGCGGCTGATTCCTTGCCTCTCCTATGGTTTGTGTGGAGGGTCAGGCTCACGGTCGAGCTGGTGGCCAAGGAGGGACAGATCATTCCCAGGAGCTGGATGGACCTGTCACAGCCCTGGCTCAAGTTGCAGGATGAGACCCCAGCGCTGTGCTCTCACAATGGTCCTTTCCCCCCCAAACCCACCTCCCTACCCGTGTGCACAGGAACATATGGATTTTGGATGGCAATGGGGTTTTCCTGTTCCCCAAAACCCTGCTCCAATGTGGAGCACGTGCCAAGGAGCCAGGAGAAAGTGTGATCCAGATTCCGCTCATCCCAGCGCCTCCGGAGCGGTGAGGAGGGAGCGCTGGCCCCGCACCCGGTTTCCCGAATTCGCTGGCTTCACTTTAAAGCCACGACTCATTTACTGTTAAATATCAGCACTTGGTTCCTTATCCTCCGGTTCTAAGCGCGTATTCACAAGCCTCTCTGGGCATTTATGAGATCTTGAAACTTAAAGAATACATTAAAAATTCACTTCTTTGAGCAGCCCTGTGATTCCAGGGCCAAGGATCTAAAGGAAAAACCCGTCAGCGCGAGATGCGGGATGCTCCATCGGGAGCCCCGTGCCGAGCTCCCGAGCTGCTCCAGGCTAAGCTCAGCACTAAGCACTGAGATCCCGCTTCCCATCCCGCATCCGCTCAGCTGCGGGGCTGGAATCGCTGCCGCGCCGGCTGGGAATAGGAGCACGTGCAGGAGAGTCCTCCAGGAGCGAGGACGCCGATATCCAAACGCCTCCGGTGCCTTCCGCCCGATAAATCACGGCGTGACTCTAATTACTGCGCTTGCCCCCGGTGCACGGCGGCTTAATATGGAAAATGAGCATGGAGAATTTATTGCTGCCGATCCCTGAGCTTTCATTTGGGATATTAAAACATGTTTAATTCATTGCGACATAGATCCAAGGAAGGAAATGCCCAGCAGGCTTTGGGTGTGCTTTGGGGCACTTTTTTTTCCCAGCTCCATGGCCTGGGATGGGAAGTTCATAGGTTTTAGGTTTTCCTATGGAAACAACTGTCTGGGCAGGCTCAAGGCAGCTCCTGGTTTAGAGAAGTTTCTTTCCCGCTCCGGGAACCCTTGGCCTTGAGGGCTGAGGCCATGTGGAGTCATCAATGATGCTCAGAGCATTTCTCGCGTGGCCTGGAACATTCCTGAAATCCCAAATCCCTGTCTTCCCTTACAAATTTGTAAAGACAGTGACCCTGCTCCGGCATGGGGCTTCCCAGGGCCCTGGCCAGCTCCGAACCCCCCAGATTCGAACCCAGACCTGGCCTCTCTCCATCCCATCACTCACCCTGTAGCAGCCCTGGCCGGTCCAGCCTGGCTGTGGCTTTTCTGGCATGGGAATTTCTGGGAGAGGGGAATCCCTCCTCTCATTTTACCTCTGAACCAAATCCTATCTCGGGTCAGTGCTTGAACTGCAGCCTTTTGCCTTCCGTGACGTTCAGCTGAGCTCTTACAGGACCCAGAGGCATCTCAGCCACGTCTGAGCCCTCGCTGCAGCCGGCACCAACCCCCTGTATCCCAAATGCCGGCAGGGATAGCACCACACAGCCCCCAAATTCCCAGCTGCACCGTGCCGGGGGTGGCAATGGGATGGCTAATGGATGCGGGATGCAGGAGGAGCCAATAGGGCCGGGGAGCTTGCGGACGTGGCTCTGCAGCCGGGAGCAGGGATGGGGATGGAGCACGGATGGGCTACGCGTTGCCGTGACAACGTGGGGAGGTCCGCGTGCATCCCGCCCGCTCCGCACGGACACGGACACGGACACGGACACGGACACGGACACGGCAGCCTGGGCGGAGGGGGGGCTGCCCCGGAGCCCTGCTCTGCCTCCGTGCCCGCGGTGCCGCCGCGCTCGCTTCCATGCACGGAGGCCGGCCTCGCTCCCGGGAGGCTCCGTTCATCAGCACCGATGGCACGTGCAGGGCTCTGCTGCAGGGGCTCCGCGGCGCTGCTGCCAGCGGGGTCTGTAGCAGCAGCAGCAGCAGCAGCAGCAACAGCAGCAGCAGCAGCAGCAGCAGCGCTGCAGGTCCCCGGGACCCCCGGCTGCACCAAGGCAGGAGCCAGCACAGCCAAACCCCTGCCAGGTGCTTACAATTAACCTCCCGCCTCCTGGTTTAATGAAAGAGGCCCCCCTGCAATCCCTTTTTCTCCTCCCTGGTGCTGCAGAGCCCTGGGAGCATCTCCGCTCCCGGTGCATCACGGCTCCTCCTGCAAGGAGCTCAAATCCTTGCTCGCGGCCGGAGCCGCGCTTGGTGACGCACGTGCTCCATTAAGGAAAAAGATCAGAGTTCCCAGCAGCTAAAAATAGCAGCAGGCAGCGGCGCCGGGCTCGGAGCGGGGCTGCGGAGCCAGGGGTGCAGCGGAGCGAGGGGTGCAGCGGCACTGCCGGCTGCTCCGATGCCATGGATGCAGCCAGGGCACTGTCCCACTTGGAGGTGGCTCGTGCTGTGTGCCCACGATGCCAACGTGGACGCTTTTGCTCTCTGACTGGGAGCAAATTGCTGCCATTCATCACCTAGTGCCCTAGTGGGACCTGGTGGCCGGCGGCTCCTGCCTGTGGAGCCGCATGGAGCGGGGACGCACGGGGAGAAGTCTCCTTGGAGCAGCAGCCTAAAGGTCTCTGTGTCCCCTGGGCTTGACCGGCTGCTCCCTGGGATTCCCAGGAGGAGTCAACTCAGCCCTGTGCCAGGGCAAATCCCTCGGGAAGGGCCCCTGGGAGCCTGCAGTGCCGCCAGGCTCAGCCCGTTGCTTACAGAATCCCTTGGCTCTAGGGAGCTGTTTGCTTCCCACCCTGCGGGCTCTGACAGCTCATTTCATCCTCCCTGCCCTCAATGGGATGTTTGTTCCTCAACAGCCTCCCCGCAGCCTCTGGCAGGGCAGGCACCGGATCCAGCGCGGAGCCGGGAGCGGAGCCTCCAGCTCCCTCCGTGCCCCGCGTCCCGCTGTGTGGCAGCGTGGCCACAGCGCAGCGAGCGGCGGGCGACAAGGATCTGCCGTGAGAACTGCTGGGCTCCTTCCAAGACAAGTGCCGAGCAGCCCGTCAGGTAGTCGTGATTTCTCCTACTCGCTCTGGCTTGGAGCCATCCAAAGGGATGGAGTAGGAGGGGGCTGCTCCGCTCGGCTCGTAGGAGAGAGAAGCCCCAGGTCTGTGGGGCTTTGTCCCCTGCCCTGTGCCCTGAGCAGCAGACACTGCCTGGGCACGGATGGGACTGGCACCATGGGGCTGCTCCCAGCACCCTGCGGAGCTGCACATGGACACATGTCCTTATGGATGGGCCAGCTGCAATCCTTACTATGGCTCCATCGACCCGGCTTGGAATTCCTAGAGCCGCCCTCCTACCGGTGCAGCAGGAAGGTAACGAGCGGATGAACCCCACGCCCTGCACGAGGGGTTTGTGCGGCGCGAGTAATGTCCCCTGCAGCAGGAGGACAGGTCGTTCATCAAAGGTGTGATTTCTTTCCATTTCTTTTTTTTTTTTTTTTTTTTTTTTTAATAAATTCCAATATTGAATCCGGAAAAGCACATTACCTTTGCTGGAGCTTCTTGTCAATCATCATTCTGGAAACCATTCTAGAAAGGACTCTCGGTGGTTGTCTGAGGTAAAAAGCCACATAAAGGTGACGTCTGGAAGGTAACAGGCTCCCTCAGGGCATGGGTGTTGTGTTCCAGCAAGGGAAAAGGGGAACACCATAAACCTTGGTCTCTAGGACTAGACCAGATTTTGAACCAGGATATGCTGAAAGCATAAAAACTAGTAATTAAAAGTAAAAAAAAAGATGTCTTGACAATATGAGAAGAGAGGCAGCTGGTGTTGTGTGGGCTTGCGATCCTCTGGCTGAGAAAAGCTCTAAGGGCATCACATAAAAACAAAATTAATGTTGTTACATCTATATCTGTCATGGAGAACTCAGGACATTTCACACACTGGCCCCTTTTCCACGGCGGATAAGTCTGAAGGACCTCACGCTGGAGTGTCGAAAGAGGCGTTTTTGGAAAATGTTGATGAAATAATAGCAAGAAGAGATAAACCCTACCTGATCCTGCTGATTTATTACTAAGGGATGAGAGGGAACAGCAGTAGGAAAGCACGGACCTACCATCTGGAATGTGTGACCTCTTGTGTAGAAGAACTTTGGTACAATAAACCAGCCATCTCCTGGAAAGGCTGGAGCCAGGAAATTGTGGATGAGTAAATCTATCTTCTGAACTGAGAAAACAAGGAGCTCTGATGGAGAAGAGAAAGTGGAGAGGGGAAAATGATCCAATGGGAGAAAGTTGGGGAGATCTTCAAAGTAGCCATGCCCAGCTCACAGACCTGGCTGCATTTTTCTGCTCTGGGAATGCGCTCCAGGATTCTCCAGTTCCCCCAAATCCATAGTAACCTCCTTCCCAGCCCTCCTTTCCCAGCCTTCTGAGAAGCAGCGAACAAAACCCTCCTTTTAAGCCTTGACAACGTCGATTCCTTCAGAGCTTTTGTTGATCTTTGCAGACGGGAGGGAGGTTACCATGGAGTTACCTATGGATGGGCGCGCGGCAAACCCGCCGCGCTGGCAAGGCGGGACGGAGCCTCGGGGGCTTGCAAAGGACACGGGGTTACCACAAGCCCTCCAAAAGGAGAGGGATAAAAGCAACGCGGGGAAGGCCTCAGTGGGGTCTCGTGATGCGGAGTGTGGGGGGATGAAGAAGGGCAGGGTGGCACTTGGGGACAAGGGACGGGGTCGCGCATGTCGAGGGTGGTGGTGGCAGCCTCGGAACGGGCCTTTACTTGGAGCGGGACCCTCTGCGGCTGCCGCGCTGGCCGAACTCGCACGTTCCGGGTATAACTGGGGTCCAAATGCACGCAGGGTGCAGGGAAGGGCGCGGGGAGCGACCCCCGCGGCCAGCGCGGCGCCCACCTCCGTGCCGGGACCCCCGCTCGCCGGCTGCCCCGGGGCAGCGCTGC
>VZSG01001082.1:63939-76379 GCA_013398315.1 Nothoprocta pentlandii | reverse complement strand
GGTGCATCCCTGAGCCTGGCCTGGGGCCGCATCCCGCCCTTGCCGTGGCGTGGAGCAGGCTGCTCTGCTCGGCCCTGCCACATCGGAGTGTTTTCCCTCTGCTCCGTCCCCAGGGACCAGGCGCCTGGGTGTCCTGGGAGCGGGATGCGCTGCCGGCGCTGATTGGCATGGCAACGTGCTGCCCGCCGCTCCGCTGCGCTGCCGGCCCCGCGCGGCTCCACCGCCCTCCCGCCACCCTCCCACTGCCCCCAAGCTCTCCTGGGGGCACAGCCCCGACCCTCACTCACCCATCCAGCTTGGAGCATCCCTTTGGGAGCGGGCTGCATCTCCCCGCCGCAGCTCCGGCACCCAGGGGGGCTCCCAGCGCTCCCATCCTGCAGGAACAGGCTGCAGGTCTGTGGGACCAGCCCGTGCCCTGCCCGCTGCAGGGACCCGCTGCTTCCCCTCGGGTGCTGCTGGCACAAGTGACAGGGGGCTGCTCCAGCCAGGGGCAGGGATGAAACCACCAGGGAGAAACGCTCGTGAGATGTGGAAGGACACATGGCGCTATCCATCCTCAAGCCTTCGGGTATAGGGAAGTGGTGGGCAGGGCTGGATGAAGCCCACTTGGCTGTTGCAGGGTGCTTCTGTTTCTCCAAATCATGTAGCCCTAACTAAAACCCATGGTGTCTTCCCTCTCCTGGGAACCTGGTCTGGATCGTTGCTGCTGCAGGGCTGGAAATCTCTCTGGCCAGATGTCGTTTGCAGATAGTCGGACAGAATCAGAGAATCACGGAATGGCTGAGGTTGGAAGGGAGCTCTAGAGATCATCTAGTCCAACCCCCTGCTCAAGCAGGGACACCTAGAGCATGTAGGGAGGCATGGGCTGGTTGTGGCATCCCCTTTGGTTGAGCTGTGCTCACACACGAGCCCTTTTCCTTGGTGCCCTTGCAGAGCGCAGGGGTCTTCCCTGTGCAGCCCTCGCTGGCCACGTTGGTCAAGCTCTGCTTATCTGCTGCCATCGCAGGGACAGGGAGCCCCTTCCCCACCTGTCCTGGTGGGGACCCTCCTTTCCCCACTGTGGAGGCTGGGAGATGGGTTGGAGCAGGTCCTGGTATATCTAGGATGGTTCAGGAGCTTCAAATCCGGCATGGCCACAGCTTGTCCAAGGGAATGTGCCGTCGGCCGTGGATGTGTGTGTGGCACCGTGGATGCTCCCATGCATTTGCAGATGTGTCCGTGCTTTTACTTCTTCTAAGGACGCTTGGGTCCTCAAGGACAGCTTGGCTCTTCCAGTGCTGGTGGATCCCATCTCACTGACACCAGAGCAGCCCCATCCATTGAGCTCCCCCCGCTTCCACCTGGTCCCAGGTCCCTCCAAGGGCCACCTGCCCCCAGCCGGGACAGACCCGGGTCTGTGTGGGACTTCCCCAGCCATGACTTTGCTCTCCCAATGGGTTTGAAGGGCCCCAGGGCTCTGGTCGGGGGTGGTGGAGGTGTTTGGTGATGGAGCTGTGTCCCCTTGGGAGACGGGTCCCTGCTGTGTCACCAGCTACGGCCGCAGGAGGCCCATCCTGTGCCCATCCGCTTGTCCCGCCGTGGACGGACACCCGGCAGCAGCATTAGGAGTGCTCCGGAGCTCCTTGGCATTGCCCCTCCTGCTCCCTTTCTTCTAAATTAATCAGCCGCTGGCCTCAGCGGCCAGTCGATAGTGAGATTTATCTCCTAAATAGCTCTATCGATCGCGCGGGCAGCCTGGTTGTGCTGACGGATCCGTCCGCGTGCCGGCGCCGCGGGGCAGCTCCCGGGGCGACAAGCGCGGCACGGCACCGGCCTCACGCGGGGCCACCCGGGAAAGGCTTGGGCTGCCCCACACCAGCACCGTGCGGGTCTGCTGGGCTGGGTCCCCAAATCCTGCATCCAGGGGCTTGGAAAACCTCCGTGATCCCAGCCTGGCGCTTCCCGCAAGGTGGCTTCGTCACCGCTAATTGACTTCAATGGGCAGCCCTGGGCGCTGCCGTGCCGCTGCGTGCGTGTGCACGTATAAGTTTATACGTAGGTATTTAGTATAGGTTTATACGTAGGTATTTAGTATAGGTTTATACGTAGGTATTTAGTATAGGTTTATACGTAGGTATTTATGCATCCTGCGTGCGGCAGCGTGCCGGAGCACCTGGCCGCGGCTTTGCGCCCGTCAGCGGTTTTGCAGGCGCCCGGGGCGCGCGAGCCGCTCGGCGCCCGCGCCCGGCAAAGAACAGTTGGGGTTTTGTGAAGCCGGCATAATTTGCAGATAAAACAGCACGCCAGGAAGATACTCGAGCCAATCTCCTTTGTAATCTCATTTTCAGTGAAGGCTGCAGGGCTGAGAGCGGGGGGAGCAAAGAAAGCGAAAAAGAAAAAATGCCACGGAGGGAGGTGGCTGCTCGGGTTGGGGAGGTTTGCAGGGCTCCCGCCTGCATCCTGGGGACCCTTCCTGCAAATCCCCTTGCAGGCGGCTCCGTGGCGCAGGGGGGACTGTCCTGGAGCGGCTCCAGAGCCGGCTCCAGAGCCGGATCCCGCAGGCGGCAGCGGGAGCTGGTGCCCTGTATCGCTGCCGTATATCAGCGGCCGCCGTCCTGGCCGGCTTGCTGCAAGGAGGAGTGAAACCAGCTCTTTACAGGCTGCGCTTTCCAGCGGGTTTCGAGCCACACGGTGTCCCAGATCTCCTGCCAATAGCAGGGAGCCAACTGATAATGCAGCTGCTATTAATAAAGAGCGCGCCGTTACATATTCATATCAGTCAAACTTCAAATTCCCCAATATTAAAAAAAAACAAAAGAGAAAAGGAGAGCAAAGCCAAGCCAGGGTTTCTCGGGGCTGCTGGATGGAGCTGCTCGACAGGATGGTGCTGAGGCCGCGTCACCGGTGCTGGCAGAGCCGGCTCCGCTGCTGCTTCCCTGGGTTGGGATTGTGCCCCGGGAATGACAGCTCTGGCCACCAAGGGCCACTGCAAGGTCCCCCGGCACCGAAACCTCCGAGCCCAGCTGGCTGCCTTGGTGCTCGTCACCATTTGCATAGGAAGTGACACCTATTGCATAGGTTAAAAAGCAAAGCGTAGAGAAATCTGAGGGTATAAATCCCGGATATAAATAAATTTGCGCTGCTGTTAGGAAAGGAGAGTACCAAAGGAGCCTGGCCAAGGGATAAATAGACCCTTGCTGCCATTCCTGCAGTAAAATATGCTTTGTGTCATTGCTACAGTTTAAAAAAAAAATACTCCCTCCAAATTTGTAGCGGCGCTTTATGGTAAGCCGTAAATTGGGAGCGTCGTCTCCACGGAGCGCTACGGGGCTGGCGGTGAGCGGCTGTGCCGGGAAGGGCGCCCGGAGCACCCCGCGTGGGACACAACCTGCCCGCCGCTTCCGAGGCGGAATGGGCTTCCTGGAAGCGGCCGAGAGTCTCACCCGGGCCCAGGCGCCGCTGCAGCGCCAAGGGAGATGCTCACAGAGCTGGTGTTGGGTGCCATGGGTGCTGCTAGGGGCAGGTAGCCAAAAATCCCAGAGTGGCTCTGGAGGACCGTCCTGGTGTCTGGAATAGCTCGTGTACGGCCCAGGGCTCTGCTCTGCAGAGAAGTGGTTCAGCACCCGCACAGCCTGTTCCTGCAGGAGCCTCTCCGGAGGTGTCTCCAGCCTCCCGGTCCCCTACAACATGCAGGAGCCTCCCCCAGCCTAGAAATGCATCTGCTGGCCCAGAAGAGCCCCTTGGCCATGGTCTGGCAGTGCCACCTCTGCCAGGTGGGTGCATCCCTGAGCGGGAAGAGTTTGGGGATGACTAGGGATGATCTGCTCCTGCAGTGCCCATCATGTTGATGGTCTCATGGCCTCCCATCCTTCTTGATGGGCTCCATCCTTCTTGATGGGCTCCCATCCTTCTTGATGGGCTCCATCCTTCTTGATGGGCTCCATCCTTCTTGATGGGCTCCCATCCTTCTTGATGGGCTCCCATTCTTCTTGATGGGCTCCATCCTGCTGGCTGACCTTCGGGCTGCTGCTGCTCTGCTGCCTAGGGCTAGTAGGAAGCCAATACCTGGTCACAGCTTCAGCCACCACAGTCCATCTCAGGGCTGGGTTTGAACCCCACAGCCTGTTCAGGTTTGGGGTACGTGAGGATGGATCCCTATGGATCTGAATGGACAGATGCACATCAGGTTGGGTGCTCAACAACTGGCTACGTTGTCTGCATTGCTGTAGCTGCCAGGGGGCTTCATTCTGCCCCACCAGGCGTTTCACGGCTTCTCCCCACATCTGCCGGGGGTTCATCCATCCCGGTGTCCTCCAGGCCAGATCCTTCCTGCACGCGAGCGATCCCTGCCAAGCCTGTGCTTTTCCGGGACGGATTCGCAGCTCCGTCCTCGCGCTGTTAGCAGAATCCATAAGCGCCGTCGCCCCGTGACAGGAGCTGTTTGGCAGCCAGGAGGTATTAAGGACCAACTGGCACGTCTGCTGCGAGCCGTCCGTTCTTCTCCCGTTGCTGTTCTGATTACCTTTTTTATAGGCTAACAGAAGGCTTTGAATCTGGACAGCCAAGGGAAAAAAATACATCTATAATAATAAGGGAGAAGCTTTTCCCAGCTCTTCCCTGCCCCAGCACCGCTCCCCGGCCATGGAGGACCAGGAGCAGATGCCTCCTTGGGTTCCATCTCCTACGGGAGTCGTGTGGATGCTCTTGGAGAGGCCGCCCGGTGCCGGTGTGGGGACGGGCTGAGGTGACGCGTTGTAGGTGACACCGGGTGACACTTGGGTGGGTCCTGCTGGAGCCAGTACCGGGTAAAGGTGGGCAAGGCTCTTCCCGCTCCAAAGCAGGAGCCCGGGCACCGTGGGGCCCCGTGCCCATGTGAGCTATCGCGGGGATGGACGCGGGCACATGCACGTCGGGAAAGCCAGGCCGTGTTGGCATGCGGAGCACGGAGCCGGCGGGAGGCCCAGCAGGCGCTTCCGCGGCTGCCGGCTCCGAGCCGGAGCGAGCGGCGCCGGCGGGATCTGCGCATCCCGCGTGGCAGGAGCGGGGACGCGGGGCAGAGCCGCAGCGGGACTCGTTGCCCTGTGTGGGTGAGCCGGGAAGGGGGATGTGGGGAGGAAGAGCAGGAGGAGGAAGAGGAGGGGCGTAGGGGGCCCTCGCGGCCCCCTCCTGCCCGCCGGGGCATTTCCATCCCTCAGCCGCTCTTCACTCAGGTTATTTGAGCTTCGATTCAGCTCAGCAATTGCCTTGGCTGCAACTCTGTCTCTATTGTTTTCAGTCTGCAGGAGCATCATTGAACGTGTCAAAAAGATAAATTGGTGCAAGGGAGGGGGAAAAGAGGAGAAAAGAAACAAGAGAAAAAGGGAAAGCGGATGGCGAGCAGCGCCGGTGGTGAGAGCGGGGCGCTGTGCGGCCTCCCGGCTGCTCCGGCCGTGCGGACACCGAGCCGTCCCGGGGCCGGAGCGCCCGGGATGCCATTCCCGGTGCCGGGCATGAGGCGGCCGAGGGCTCGGGGCGGCTGCTGCGTTTTGCAAGGGAGCAAAGAGCACACGGGGAGCTCGCCGAGCTGACGCCGGAGCGGTGGTGGCACCGGGGCCGCCCCTCGCGGTGGCCGAGCCGCGCGGGCACCCTGCCGCAAAGCCAAGTTAATGCGACGTGAAGGTCGCGCGGGTTAAAATCCACGGCGCCGGGAGCGCCGGAGCCGAGTGCTTCGGTCAGCGCCGTTCAGCGAGCGGCGCAGCGCGGCCCGGCTCTCCCGTGGAACAGCTCTTGCTCTGAGCACACATTACGCAGCCAAGATACCCAGGGAGGCAAAAGCGCTCCGGATTTTATTTTATTGCTGCTTATCTCGCATTAATCCTCTTACGGGGACGCTCCATTTCAGCCAAGGGTTGCCTCTCCGTTTGCTGCATCCCCTTTTGCATCCTCACAGCGGCCGGTACGACCCGACGTGGGGCCGTGCGCGGGCTGCGCTCCTGCCCCTGCCTGCACGGAGGGCTCCAGGCGCCAACGCTGGGTTATTCCCACTGGATTATTCCGATGTGTTTTAGCATTTAGCAAGTTTTAGCGTTTTGGATGTTTGTCTTTGCCCACACTGGGAGGAGAGGTGGCGCCTGGCCCCGCGGCGCCGTCTGTGCCGCGGGCGCCCGCGCTGCCACCGAGGGTCCCGCTGCCACCCACCGCAGCCCTCTGCTATCGGGGAGCAACCTGCTCCCCCTGCCCCTTGCTCTGGCCCAGAGCCGGCCCTGGCGTCTTGGCGTCTCTTTAATACAACCTTGCATGGGGACCCTTGAACCGCACCGGTGTCTCCTCCTCCCTGAGTGCCCCTGTCTGTATCCAGGCCAGCGGTGGGTTCCCGTTTTGCCTCCCGATCTCATGGTTCAGCTATTCCAGCAGTTTGGAGATGCCCTTATATCTTTGCTGCTGAGATGATCAGCTAAAGAGCCATTTGCACTGCCATCAGTAGGTTTCAGAGTGAACCATGGCCTCATGGGGAGCAGCCTGAGCTGTTCCAAGCCCTGTCAGGAGCCATGGGAAGGGCAGGTTTTATTTTAGCTGCAACATCCAAGGCTTTCCAGAAGAGCAGCTTACGGAGCGGGGGAAGGATTTTTACTGCCAGTATCCAGCACTTTATTCCCGCTTCCTTTTCCCAGCGGCCGGCAGCCCGGCCTGGGCATGGGCAAGGGGCACTGGGTGCCCTCGGGGCTTTGCACGGCGCTTCCCCTTGTGCTCTTGGGCTCCACGGCCGGACGAGCAGCAGCTCGCGGTGCCCACGGCAGCACGGGCAGCGCCTGCGCCGAGCGCTCCTGTAGGAAAGGGGCTGAGTTGGGAATTTGTTGTTGTGGCACCGAAAGGAGGAGGTGGGTGGAGAGGCAAGGAGGTCGCGTTGGGTGCGTGTTGGTGGGTGCATGTTGTGGTGGGTGCGTGTTGGTGGGTGCAATCTTGGTGGGTGCACATCAGGTTAGGTGCATATTGTGGTGGGTGCACATTGTGGTGGGTGCACATGATGGTGGGTGCACATTGCGCTGGGTGTACATCAAGCCGGGGGCACATCAAGTTGGGGGCACATCAAGTTGGGTGCACATTGGGTTGGGGGAACATTGGGTTGGGGAATATTGCAGTGGATGCACATCGGAATAGGGTGGTGGGTGCATGTCATGGTGGGTGCACAGTGCAATGGGTGCACATCGGGTTGGGTGCACATCGGGTTGGGTGCACATTGTGGTGGGTGCACGTCGTGGTGGATACACATTGCAACAGATGCACGTTTGGTTGGGTGCTCCTTGCGGTGGGTGCACTGGGATGCTGGGAACAGGGATCCGGGATCGGCCGGGGGGGCTGCATCGCTCCGGGCGAAGGGGAAGCCCCCCTGCCACCCTCACCCGCTGCCCCGCGGCCGGGCCAGCCATGCGATGCCGGAGGAGCGCGGCGATGCTATGGAATGTGGGCAGCCGCCTGCGGACACGCTCCGGCAGGTGACCATCCAGCGCCACCCGCTCCACGGATTCGGCTTCGTGGCCGGCAGCGAGAGGCCCGTGGTGGTGCGCTCGGTGACGGCAGGTACGGCGTGTGCGGCGGGCACGGACGGGCGCGCGGCGCCCCGGCCCCGCGCTCACCCCTGCGCCCCGGCTCCCAGGCGGCCCCTCCGAGGAGAAGCTCCTGCCCGGAGACCAGATCGTGGCCATCAACGCCGAGGACGTGAGCGAGGCCCCCCGCGAGCGCTTCATCGAGCTCGTCAGGTGAGGCCGCCGCAGCCTCCACGCTTGCCCAGCGCCGGGGCCGGGCTTGCACGGACCTTAGCGAGGAGCCAAGCCAGCCTCGCTGGAGAGGCCGGTGCCCAGCGTCCCCCCAGTGCCACCGCCAGCTCCGGAGCTGCTGGGTGCTGCTTGGGAAGGACCTGGCGACCCGTGAGCTGTCCCCATGCTGAGCGCATCCTTCCCTTGCTTCTCCTTCCCGCTGCAGGAACGCCCAGGACTTCGTGGTCCTCACCGTCCTGCACGCGCACCAGGTGAGCGCCGCGCCGGGGCCGCCCGCGGGGGCCACGGCCACGGTCCCGTCCCGCCGTTCACCCGGCCGCTCTCTTTCCAGTCGCCCAAATCCGCTTTCATCAGCGCAGCCAAGAAGGCCAAGCTGCGCTCCAACCCGCCCAAGGTCCGCTTTTCCGAGCAGGTGACGGTCGGCGAGACGGACCCAGTGAGTGCCGCCCTCGCCGCTTCGGGAACGTGCTCCCGCAGCAGCGCTCCGGCCTGCTGGCATTCTCCTCCCTAATTGCAGGGAGCTTTTATTAAGCAGCTACTCGTATGAAAGCAAAAAAAAAAAAAAAAAGGAGGAAAAAAGCTTTAAAGTGCTTCTAGCAAATTCTATTTTTAAGCAAAATCAATTAAGTAATTATGTGGTTCTAGCGTTGCTCGCTGTAAAACACCAGCCTGCGCTCAGCTCCGCGCAGGGAGGTGGGAGGCTGGAGTGAGCCCGAGCCGGGCTGGGGTCCGGAGAGGGGATGCGGGGAGTCCCTTGGGAAGCACCTGATGGAGCTGGACACCCAATTCCCACCGCTGGGAGCCGGGGAGGTGACTCCGTGCGGCGGCTCCGACTTGGCGGGTGATCCCGGGGAGCCGGCGCTGCTCCATTGCTGACATCCCCCTCCATCCCCTCCTCCCCTCCGCTCTGTGCCCCCTTGCCCTCCTGCCAGGACATGCTGAAGAAGGACGCGCTCCTCCTCATCCCCAACGTGCTCAAGGTTTTCCTGGAGAACGGGCAGATCAAGTCCTTCACGTTCGACGGCCGAACCACGGTGAAGGTGGGTCCCGCTCTGCGGCCGCCCGAGCCGCTGTCCCCTGTCACCGCCTCCGTCAGCCCCTACCTGGAGCCCTGGAGCCAGGGTGCCCTGAACCCCGCTCTGGCGTTCGCAGGACGTGATGGTGACGCTGCAGGACCGCCTCTCCCTGAGGCACATCGAGCACTTTGCCCTGGTGCTGGAGTATTCCAGCCCGGAGCAGAGCCACCGGTTCCTGCTTCTCCAGGACAAGCAGCCGCTGGCCCATGTAAGGCCCTAGGGAGGGGGTTGTGCGAAGGATGGGGGGGCTGAGGCCGAAAAGGGAGGCGGGGGGGCTCCCCTGGCCGCTGGGCTTCTGCAGCGGGACTTTTCCGTGTGGAAAACTGCAGCCCGCGCCACCCTGCGCAGGTCGTGCAGAGGACGCACTACCAGGGCATGCGGTGCCTCTTCCGCGTCAGCTTCTTCCCCAAGGACCCGGTGGAGCTGCTGCGCCGGGACCCGGCCGCCTTCGAGTACCTCTACATCCAGGTAGGGCCAGGGCGCCCCGTCGCCCTTCCCGCTCCTCCTAGTGCTCCCCAGCGTCTTCCAAAGCCTTGCGGGTCTCCCGCACGGAGGCGGTGGTGGCATCCGTGGTGGCCGTGCCCTGCTCCTTCCCACCGGGAGCACAGATGGGACCGGGGTGCCGAGCCGGCCCCCGAGCACCCTCCCGTCACCCCGCAGAGCCGCAACGACGTGATCCGCGAGCGCTTCGGCACGGAGCCCAAGCCGGAGCTGCTGCTGGGGCTGGCCGCCCTGCACATCTACATCACGGTCTCGGCCACCCGGCCCAGCCAGAAGGTCTCCCTGAAGAACGTGGAGTGAGTCCTGCCCCTTGCCCGCTCCGTGTGCCCTGCCCGGGCCTCCTCCTCCTCCCTCGGGCTGCCCGCGGGTGCCGAGCCCCGTGCTGGGGCCACCCGGTGGCTTTGCAGACGGTGGCAGTGCCGCGCGCTCCTTGGGTGCATGTGCTCCTGCTTGGGCCCTGCGCGGGGCCGCGCGAGCCCCGTGGCCGCCAGCTCGGCCACGCCACGGGGCTGCGGGGAGGGCAGCGCGGGGTCCCGGCGCCGTCTCGTCGCCATCCCTTGCGCCCGCAGGAAGGAGTGGGGCCTGGAGCCCTTCCTGCCGCCCTCGCTGCTGCAGCTGGCCAAGGAGAAGACGCTGCGCAAGGCGCTCTCGCAGCAGCTCAAGGCGCAGCAGAGCCAGCCGCCCGGCGGCACCAAGGTGAGCGCCGCACCATGCCGTGCCGTGCCGCGCCATGCCGCACCGTGCCGCGCCGTGCCATGCCGCACCGTGCCGTCCCATGCCATGCCGCGCCGTGCCGCACCGTGCCGTGCCGTGCCGTGCTGCGCCATGCTGTGCCGTGCCATCCCGTGCCGTGCCATGCCGCGCGCTGCCGGCCCACGGGTGCCCGTCTGCGCAGGTGTCGGCGGCGCAGGCCAAGCTGCGGTACCTGCGGATGCTCAACGAGCTGCCCACCTTCGCCGGGGTGCTCTTCAACACCGTGGGGCTGGTACGGCCGCCGGGGGCTGGTGCGGGGGGCTAGGGGTGTCCGTGGAGGGGACCCCGCTGCGTGCCACGTCCCGCAGGCTCCTGCTCAGCCCAGCAGCATCCTGCCCAGATGAGGGGCATCCTGGGCACCAACTTCCCCACTAGGTCGGCACAAGAGCAGATCAGTTGTCCCCAACATCTCCCCTAGCAGGGGCCCAGCTTAGGGCTTGGTGGCCCTGGGGACACTGCCACCAGCATGTCCCACTCCTCCCTCATCCCCATCAGAGGCACCAAACAGGGATGCAGAGGAGCTGCCAAGGCTCCCACTGCCCACCCCGCTGTCCGTCTGCATCCTCCTCGCTCCGCCCTCACCCAGGCAGCTCCATGCTGGAAGTGCCACCTCCCTGCAGCCCGGGACCGCAGCCTCCGCAGCCCCCCGTGCCGGGATCCTCACACCCGGGATCCTCCTGGCCGAGGGCTTTGCTTCCCCGAGCCTGGGCACGTGGAGGGACTCGGGGAGGCTCTGCCCGTGTTTCCAAGCGCGGTTCCCATCCGGAGCGCAGCCCAGTCACAGCTTGGAGAGGCTCTGCCCATGGTTCCCAAGCACAGTTCCCATCCGGAGCGCAGGGACGGCTCTGCCCGTGGTTCCCAAGCGCGGTTCCCACCCGGAGCACAGCCCCTCATGGCTCGAAGAGGCTCTGCCCATATTCCCAAGCGCGGTTCCCATCGGGAGCACAGCCCGGTCACGGCTCTGCCTCGCGTCCCCGCGCGCAGGACGAGAAGCAGCCGGCCACCACGCTGCTCGTGGGCCCCCGCCACGGCATCAGCCACGTCATCGACCTCAAGACCAACCTCACCACGGTGCTCTCGGAGTTCAGCAAGGTGAGCAAGATCCAGCTCTTCCGCGAGAACCAGGGGGTGGCCCGCGTGGAGACCAGCATCCTGGAGGCCAAGGTAGGCGCGGGGCAGCGGAGCCTCTCCCTCCTCTCCCGCCGTTGCTGTGGATGGGATGGTTTTCCATGGATTTGGCTTGAGCAAACGTGCGGGTGGCACATGGGGCCATGCAGTGCAGACCCAGCAGCCAGCCTGGCTCCCGGATCACTCCTCCTCGAGGGAGCCGAGCTCCTTTGGGGCTCCCTCCTCATCCCCGCTCCTCTCCCGGGGTCCCGCAGCCCCTTCCCGGCTGGCACCATTGCAGCCGCCGGCACCGTGACTCCCCTTCGGCCTCTCCGGTTGCCTCCCGTCCGGGTGGGTTTTCGCTCTTCCTCCCACCAGGCTCATGAATCCCTCCCTGCCCTCCCTAATCCATGATCCACTGTCTCGCTTCCCAGCCGCCGCCGTCCCATGTGCCAGGCAGGATGTCAGTGCCATCCCCGTGTGCCGGGCGGGATATTGGCGCCGGGTCTGCGTGCCGGGCGGGATATCAGCGGTGTCCCCACATTCCAGGCAGGATATTGGTGGTGTCCCCGTGTTCCGGGCAGAATATTGGCACCAGCTCCGCGTGCCGGGCGGGATATTGGTGCTGTCCCTGTATTCCGGGCAGGATATCGGTGCCGTTCCCGCATTCCGGGTGGGATATTAGTGATGTCCCCGCGTTCCAGGTGGGATGTCAGCGCCATTCCCGCATTCCGGGCGGGATATCAGCGGTGTCCCCACATTATGGGCGGGATATTGGCGCCATCCCCACGTGCCAGGCAGGATATCGGCAGTATCCCTGCATGCCGGGTGGGCTGTCTGCGCGGTCCCCGCATGCCGGGCGGGATATCGGCAGTATCCCCGTGTTCCAGGCGGGATATCAGCGCCGTCCCCACATTCCGGGTGGGATGTCGGCACCGTCCCCGCATGCCAGGTGGGATATCAGCGCCGTCCCCGCGTTCTGGGCGGGATGCCGGCACCGTTCCTGCATTCCGGGCGGGATGTCGGCGCCGTCCCCACGTTCTGGGCGGGATGCTGGTGCTGTCCCCGCGTTCCGGGCGGGATGCCGGCACTGTCCCCGCGTTCCGGGCGGGATGCCGGCGCGGTCCCCGCATTCCGGGCGGGATGCTGGTGCTGTCCCCGCGTTCCGGGCGGGATGCCGGCACTGTCCCCGCGTTCCGGGCGGGATGCCGGCACCGTCCCCGCGTTCCGGGCGGGATGCTGGTGCTGTCCCCGCGTTCCGGGCGGGATG
>VZSG01001082.1:18552-35947 GCA_013398315.1 Nothoprocta pentlandii | reverse complement strand
GACACAGCCGCCCGGCGAGGCGACACCCGCACGGCAGCCCGCGCGCCGCAGGAACGTGGCCGGAGGCCGGGCAGGCCAGCAGGGCCGCAGCCGCCCTGGGCGCCATGCTGAGGTAAGGGGGAAGCTCACGGGGGTTTCCCCCCGGGCACCGCACGGCGCTGCGGCCCGGCGGGCACCAGGGGCCATTTTCTGCGCAGCGCCCTGGCCGTCGCCGGGGCCCCCTCAGACAGGGGAGCCATCATGGCCGCCTTGGGGGGGCGCCCGGTCTCCCCCCTCCCCCCCGCTCGCGGCCACGTGGGGCAGCTCGGTCTGCGACCGCTCTGACCAATAGCGACCCGGCGGCCAGGCGGCGGCCAATCGCCTCGCTGCTCCTGCGTGTCGTCCCGCCCCCTGCAGCGAGTAAGCAGCGCCCCCTGGGCAGCGGGTGTCACATCCCTGCCTCCTCCCACCAGGGAGTGTTGAGGGCGGGGCAGCGGGGGGACCCTGCGCGCCATTGGCTAGTCTGCCTGAGCCCCGCCTCCTCGACCCCGCGGAGCCAATAGGAAGCTCGGCCAGGCATGGCCGCGGGGGCGGGGAGTCTATAAAGGGCCCGCGCGGCTGGCGGGAAGGGGTAAGATGGCGGTGTAGGCGCGAGCCGGTGTGTCCTGCGCTCTGCCCTCGCCTCAGGCGGCCGTGTGTCACCTTCCGGCGGAGGCGGCTGGATCCCGACTCGCAAGGCGGCCGCGGTGTGAGGCGGGAGGAGGAGGAGGACAAAGCCTCCGGTGCCGCCCTCGCCGTCATGCCTAACATCAAGATCTTCAGCGGCAGCTCGCACCAGGACCTGTCGCAGAAGATCGCCGACCGCCTCGGCCTGGAGCTGGGCAAGGTGGTGACCAAGAAGTTCAGCAACCAGGAGACGTGGTGAGGCAGCGCGGCGGCAAGGAGGGCGGGGGGCGGGGGCGGAGTCGCGCACTACAACTCCCAGCAGGCAGCGCGGCGTCACCGCGCCGATTAACCCGCGCGCGCCGCACGGGGGCTGCTGGGAGTTGTAGTGCGGGCGGGGGGAGGAGCGGGGCCTCCTTTCCCGCCGCGTCGCGCGGAGCCCCGGGGGGCGGAGGCGGCGGCGGGGGAGCCCCGGGGGGGCGGCCGCCATGTGCGGGGCCCTCCCGCCGCTCCCGTCCCTCTAGCGGCGCGGCCGCGCGGCGCCGCCCGTGCCATATGGGCCCCTCCGGCGGCGCCCCGCGGGCATTCCCGCTTCTGAGGGGGGAAAACCCGGGCTGGGTAGGCAGGAGCCCGGAGGGAAGCGGCTGGATCAGCGGAATCCCCGGGCAGGCCCGCTGTGTGTCCCGTGGGTGCGAGGCTGGGACGCAGCCCCCATGGGACCCCATGGCCCTCGTCACCTCCCTCCCCTCGAGCTCGGGGGCCTGAGGCCTGCCCGGTGCCCGGGGTTTTGCCGCTGCCTTCCAGCTGCACCGGCGTTTGGAGCTGGTCCTGATGGAGTTGGAGCCGTGCTAGCCTCAAATGATCCTGCTCTTCTGGGAACGGCTCTTTTCCATTGAAATCTAGGCGAGAAACAGGTAGAACACCCCGGAGGCGTCCGTTTCATGGGAATACATTGTAATCCAAAGCCCCTGAGTTACCTCCAAGACATGTAGAGGAAACCAGTCCAAAGACTGTTTATGACTTAGTCGCTTCTGTTGCGCTGCGCTCGTTGCTATTTGCCAATTGCTTTTACCTGATGAACTGCTTTGTCAGGGTCTTAATGTCAGCAGATAGTGCAGCTCTTTAAGGTCTGATGCCTCCTGTGTACCCCAGTAAACTGACGGCCGATCCTTGCCCGGAAAAGCAAGATTGTTAAAAGTTGGTGGATAGAAGAGCTGGATGATATTTTGTATAATAAATACCAGAGAACCTTCTGGCTGTTAGCAGCTCCCGTTGGTGACCATTGCATGCTGATGTGTGTTAGGTCTGGCTCTTTCCTAGTGAAAAGTCCCCATGTTGGTCCCAGTTCTGCTTGAGGCATTGGTTTGTGCTGTAAGTCCAGGTATAAGATAGCAAAAAGCCTGAATCAGCAGCTTGAGCAGCAGGACTGTAAATGCATAGAGGTCATCAAAAACATGTTGAGGAAGGGAGGTAGAATGAACTCTCAATATCAAAAATCCACCCCAGGACTCTGAAAATGGAGCCTTTAGGGTGATGTCCCTTGCTCAGAGGTGACTCAGGGACCTGGCAGCAGTCGGAGTGGATGGACATCTCCAGGGCAAGAGGAAGGGGAACATGGTGCTCTGGTTATTTCGAAATCTGGCATGCTCCTCCAGCCTGCAGTGCTGGAAGCAGGAGCAGTTAATTTGCTCCTACGAGAGGCCTTTTGCAGCGCTCGCCTGTGTGCAAGCCCGGAGCGGCGCCTGCCGCTCGCCCCCCGGCGCCGCGTTGGGTGCAGGTGCCTCGGCACAAGCTCCGAAGCTTCCTGGCCATTTGCCGCTGGCAAACAGGACCTTTGGCTTGTATTCAGGCTCTTCATCAGCAGGGATTAGTGTGCATTACATCCAGGAGGAAATTAACCCCCGAAGCCTTTCCAAAGTGAAATGCTGGAGGGCCTCTCTGTCCGAGCCACTGAATAGCTGTTGTGGTTCTAAATCTAATAATCTGCTGCAGAGGAGCTTCTGTTGGAAGTTTGGCTCAGCTTTCTCTGCTGACTGGCCAGAGCGCCCGCCTCCTTTAGACACTGCTGCTTTTAACTGAGAGGGGCACAAATCTGTGGTCTGGGGCAAACGAGGGCCCTTGTGGGGTGTGTGCACGCTCGGGTTCTGCTGAGATGGAAAGTGCATGCCGAGTACTTTTAGCCTTACTGACTGGCCCATTAAATGTCATCAGTGAGCAGTGCAAAATAGTCACTGAGCAAATAGGCTGCAGCCTCCCTGCTCAGCACCCGCGATTCCCTTGTCACCCCCAGCCCCTTGGGACTACAGTGCCACGAGTGGCAGCCCCGCTTGCTCGGCACACGTGTGGAATGGCAGGATTCTAATTAATTTGTATTGGGATACATCTTTTCCCCCCCCATCTGTTCCCAGTGTGGAAATAGGGGAGAGCGTGCGCGGGGAGGATGTCTACATCGTGCAGAGCGGCTGTGGCGAGATCAACGACAACCTGATGGAGCTGCTCATCATGATAAACGCCTGTAAGATTGCCTCGGCCAGCAGAGTCACTGCCGTCATCCCCTGCTTCCCCTACGCTCGCCAGGACAAGAAGGACAAGGTAAGGCTGTCGGGAAGGGCTTCTGGGAGGATGCGTGCTTGAAAGTGCTGGCTGCGGTTTAGATGGCGCTGAATATGTAGAGGAAGAGATGACAGGCTTATTTTAACTTCTTAAACCTTGGGACATTGGGCTATAAAGTCATTTTTTCATAAAAATCCAGTTCTTCTTGAAAATAGACCAAACCGTAATCAGCATTGATTAGATGCAATGTTAATGAGCACCCCTTTTAGCAACTGCCTGTGATTCATTGCCTGGAAGCAGAAGGCTGGCATCTTGATGAGGGAGTTGAACTTGTCTTAAATACTCTTTTTTTTTTTATTTTATTTTTTCTCTTGTTCTAGAGTCGAGCCCCAATCTCTGCCAAGCTGGTCGCAAACATGCTGTCTGTGGCTGGTGCAGATCACATAATCACCATGGACCTGCATGCCTCTCAGATTCAGGTAGGAGCCCAATTCAGGAGAGTATTTATTTACCCCTGAGTATTTATTTGCCTGCTCACTGCCTGGCAGATTTGCCAGGGATCTGCCTTTTATTGGACCAGCAGCAGTGAGGACTTGGGAGCAGAGGACTGGAAGGGACTTTTGGGGTCCTCAGCAAAGGATTGGGGGATGGATAATGGTTTCAGCTGTAAATGATGGGGGCAGCAAGCTGTTAAACTGCTAGTCTTGCCTAGGTCCATCTTGAGCGAGCTCTCAGGCCAGGAAACCAACTCAGTGCAACCAGGAGGGGTGGCAGAGGTGGGGATATCTGGTGTATTACTGTAGACATTTCTCTAGGGTAGTTGCATATCTACTGTCTGAGTGAAGGAGATGGACTCACTGGCATTTTACAAGTTGAAAATGCAGCCATTCCCACTTCGGTATAATTTGTGCAGAAATACTGTCTCAGATGGAAAACCCCTGGGGACACAGCAGAGAAGACTTACGGGAAGCTCCTGAAATAGAGAAGCAGAGCCCAAGGGGTGCTGCTCTTCCTTAAGATGCTTTTGAAGTCATGTGTGCCGTAGGGTTGAGCTTTTAGCAGCAGCACAGGTGAGATTTCAGTTGATTTTGTGTAGAGCATCTCCAGTATCTGGTTGGTTTCAACCAACTGCTTATACATGCTGGGTTACGTGAGCCCAGAAAGAATAATGCGAGGGGAGATCAGTGTTCCCCCTATAGCTTAAATGAAATGAAGACTTCTTTTTGCCAACAACTGCTCTGGACCAGCCCTTGTGTTCTGTACTCCCTCTCCAGGGTTAAATTCTGGCTTTTAGTGACCTTTGAGGTTTACCTGCAGGATCCTGCTGTGTCAGAGGAAAGCTGGAACCAGCTGCTGCATTAGTTGAAAAGCAAATATTGCTGAAGCCTTTTTCGTGGGTTTCCAGCTTCCTGTAGGTGCAAACAGTGTAGGTAATAAGCATTAGAGATCAGATTGACTCTGTAAACAAGCAGCTAGCTGCCCTGGAACCAAGTGCAATGGATATTTTCTGCACCTGTTAGGAGAGAGCTAGTTCCATGTTGTGAGGGTGCCAGATATAAATGTGTTATTTAAGTTGCAATGCTAGTTTTGGCTCGGATTTTTTATTATATGGCTATTCTGTGTACCCCCAAGATTACTGCTGTAATAAGGAGGGAGAAAGAAGTAAAACTGAGAACGCTGGAGGAAGGCTTCATGTCTGACTTATCGGGAAGGTTTCTTTCCATTTCTTGGAATGTGACCTTCAGCTACGTCGATCTAATGTCTGCCTCCTTGCAGGGCTTTTTTGATATCCCTGTTGATAACTTGTATGCTGAGCCTGCTGTACTGAAGTGGATCAAGGAGAATATTCCTGAGTGGAAGAACTGTACCATTGTTTCACCAGATGCTGGTGGAGCTAAGAGGTAAGTTGTCAGGCAACAGGCGGAGATGGGTCTTCATCTGCTTTGGTTGTTAACACGGTGTTAATGTAGTTGTGATGTCGCTATTAAGGTGCATATTCCTGCTCTGCCAGCCTGCCTTCTGCCAAACAGTTAGTGGCAGATAGATGAGAATTGTCAAATGTTCTTTTTAGAGAGTGTGTAGAGTATTTCTGGAGCTTAAATGGCTTCTGGAATCGCAACTGCATAGGTGGAATGGAGCAGTCTCCACATCCTTTGCACTAAAGCTATTTTCGGAGAAGCAGAATTATCGGGTTGGTGAGAAGGGCTATCATGTGGTTTGTAACCTTTGCAAAAACAAGGTTAGCCCTGCTGGTTCATGATCACTTTTTGTCCAAGCTGTTTGTTACATTAAACAGACTAACAAGGCTTTTTATTGCTTTTACTACTCCTGCTTGAAATGTCATGCTGTAACTTAAGTCCACTGCAAGTTGCTCTTCTCTGTGAGCAAGGAAGTTGGATGGTTCCTTTCTTAGTAGCAACATGTGTAAGCACCTTTCTGTCCTGTGTGACACAGGAAATACACTCCTGTCTTTCTACAGATAAACACACCAGCTTGTGGGTAATTCAAAGGGCTTCCAGGTGTCGCCAGGCAGATCCAGGCTTGCTCTGGAGGGCTCTGTAGTGGCTACAAATGATAAGCTAAGGGAAACAGATGTATTTTGTAAGGCAAGAAACTCGCATAAAAGTGTTGGTGCATGCTGCATCTTCTTGCAGTTCTTTTCTTAGCCTGCAACTTATGGTGGCTGTAAGGAACAAATTTCCAGCTGGCAGTTTCTCCTGGAAACCACTTGTCTTTCACATAGAGTTCACAATCTAAAAGTAGCAATGAAATGAGGAAATACACTTGAAGTCATCGAGGCAGCACATTCCCTTATGTGATCTGGGTGATGTGCCCGTGCAGAACCACAGGTGACTTGTGCTGCAGAACTACAGAACTGTGTTGGTTCCAGTCATAACTGAATGGCAGAAAACAAAAGGAAAGTGCTAGAATGTTCCATGGAGCAATAGTGGAATGGCCTTCCCAGTAAGCAGCTGCATGGTGGGGAAGAACCATCATTGCTTTGGATTTAGGAATATACAGTTCATTGCTCCTTTCCATTTCTCTTTAATCTTGCTCCTCTTGGTAGTCTGTTTTTAGTAATGAAAAATCCAAGGAGTCCAGGCTGGTGGTATCATTCATGCTGCCAGACTAACTCCTCAATGTCACAGTGCAGCTTAAACCTTTCCCTTGTCTCATTACAAAGACGACATCTTCCCAGGCATTATGGTCACCTGAGGTTTGCTGAGCTTGCTAGGTAAGGTTTGTTTTGAGCTTTAAATGCAAATGAATTTCCACCAACCAGGATGAAAGGTGCATCTTAATCTAAGAGTTGTCGTCAAGAGAGTAGATTGGAGTTTTCTTTTTAACTGTTTGAAAGGAAATTACACAAAGGGGGCAAAGAGTATTCTGTGAATTGCTTGGGAGCAGTTAGCAGAAGCAGTAACAGCTTCTCTTGTTCCAGTCTGTTTGTGCTTATGGTTTTGGAAAAAGTTGTTCTTTTGAAGTCGCTATGTGGAGTTAAGCGTGGTTTGGAAACTGTTCTCTCTTCAGAGTGACCTCCATTGCAGATCGGTTGAATGTAGACTTTGCCCTCATTCACAAGGAGCGCAAGAAGGCCAACGAGGTGGATCGCATGGTGCTGGTGGGTGACGTGAAGGACAGAGTGGCCATTCTTGTGGATGACATGGCAGACACGTGTGGTACCATCTGCCACGCAGCAGACAAGTGAGTATGCTCACCCTTTCCTAAATGAGACCTACCATTAGCAAACGTGATGTACTGAATTAGTTAATTTTCAAGGTAACCTACATTTTCCTGATTTTTCTATTTCATACCCCACAAAACAGACCTATCTAGACTTCTTTCTAGTAGAAATAACTAGAGGAACATACTCTTTCTCCTTTAAAAAGTTTGTGTTCAAGATGTGTATTGGATATTATATATTTGATGGGCGACCTTAGTGATGCTTGATTGTTCACTTTGTGATAGGTAATAGTGAGATTGAGCTGTGCTTTCCACCAGTCCATCACTGGCTTAACCCTGGGTAATGTTAGATGTGGTGTGGTCCAGCCTAACATAAGGTTGTGAATCTGAATTTCTACAAGAAGCTTTTCAAGGCAGCCTTCTACCCTAGAGAAACCACCATAGACAACTCGGGGCATCAAATACCTGCCACCTCAGGCTGGCAAAGGCACTGAAAGTGGGTTTGTATGATCCAGTCCGAATGCCCAAGGACTGAGAACAATGTTCTCTGAGTCTGTAGCTTGGATTGTATGGTGCTGTTTCCTTTCCTGAAATCAGAGATCATCAAAGGTAGTCGGCACCTTCAGCATGTGCTGTTTTCTCCTTTCCCGTTTACCCCTTGCCCCACACCCATGTCACCTAAATACTTACTAAGGATGTTTCTCATCCATCTCCTTTTTCTCCCTCACAGGCTTGTGTCAGCTGGAGCCACCAAAGTTTATGCCATCTTAACTCATGGGATCTTTTCCGGGCCAGCAATTTCTCGAATCAACAATGCCTGTTTTGAAGCAGTTGTTGTCACAAACACAATACCCCAGGAGGACAAGATGAAGCATTGCCCTAAAATCCAGGTGAGCCTCTGTTTTCCCTTCTCTCAGCTCCCAGGACTTGTCTCTCTCCCTGTTGCTGAGAATCTGTAAGTCCAGTGCTTAACATGGAATTGCTAGAAATAATTTCACTGATACTGGATTCAGCAGCAGTGCTGACAAGAAGCTCCCTTGTTCCTATTGCAGGGGATAACAGTTTTACTGGTAAAATGGAGCTCCTAATGCAGTGCTATGCCCACAGTAGATCGTCTTCCTGCAAAACCCAAAGGCCAGGAAAAGCTGTCTGGAAGGATTTCTACTTTCTGTTCTAGAAATCTGGCTCTTGCCATTCCCGCTCCTCTTGGAAGATCGGAGATGCTGCTAATCCATAACAGCAGTTGCCAAGGAAAAATATTTGAAAGGATATGAGTACTTCAAACACTGGGTTGTCTTGTTCTTTCTCCCAGGCCTGTGCCTAACTCTTTACCTGGAATTCTTTATCCACATGACCCTTCTGAAGACCTTTTGTGAGACAAAACAGGCCTGGTTTGGGAAAAGCAAATGCTGAATATCTGTTCATAATACCCATGAAAATAACCTGGAAGGGCAGCATAGTTTCTTTACATGTCCTGCTGGTTTGAGCAGGTGGCACAGCTCCATAATGCAGGGTTCGGACGCTTGCCAGCGCTTTATAAAAAGCTGCTCTCTAAATCAAAGCTAAAAACTGGCCTTTTGACCCTCATTCTTTGTGGTGGTTTTCCATTTGGGGAAATTGGTCAGGCATTTTGTTTCCCATGCTGAGGCTAATTTTCCTAGAGGAAAAAAAAATGCCTGTAGAGCTTGAAAAATCTTTAAATTCTGCCTAATTCCTGGTATCAGGTGTGGAAATTGTAGCTTTGCCTGGGAGTGCAGTCATAGTAGCTTGCTGAGACGCTTCAGGTGTTGTAAGTGTAGCAGGTCACCCAGGTTCTGGGGAAAAGGAAGCTCAGCTCCTTGAAACCACGCTGGGTTTTAAGCTGGTTTTGGAGGTAAAACATGAGCTGATTACAAACGGATGCAGGGTTGCATTTTGCAGCTTCTGGATAGTGCTCCTGTAACTCAGCACTTGTAAGGGATGTCAGCTTGCACCTTCTGCAACCTCTGTGCTGCCCTTAGCACAGGAAAAGAGTTAAAATGGTAACTGGGACACAAATAGTTGTAGCCAGGGACTGCAGTGAGGTGCTTTAGTATCTCATGTTCTGTTTTGGGAAATCCAGCGATGAAGGATTTATGAGTCCAGTGCTCTGTTTTTCCCTTCCTTAAGGCTTTTTCTTTCTCAGGAGACAAACTACGCAGAAGGAAAGAAATGTTAAACTGGAATTTCACTTAATTCACAAAGTGAACATGCAGTTTTTTGTCCTGAGACTGCATTAAATATAAATGCTTCAGCTGCTGAGATTCAAAGCTAGAGTTTTATTGGGACTTCATATTTTTCTTCTAGTCAACTGGATTACACCACCAGGTGGAGCCAGCCCATTAAGTGCAAACTGAAGCACAATAACTTAATCTTAATGCTGGTGGCAGTGAATGGAGTCTCATGAATTAAGGCAAGCAGTCTGATCTTGATGTAGGCTTCTTGACTTGTGTGTAACCCAGACAGAGCAAACAAGGTGGCTTTAGTGAAGAATGTACAGTCTTTAGGGAGTGTCAGGAAAGCAGGGTAAGAGTAGGTTGTGATCCTGACAGAGATCAGCAGTGAAATATTTCTTGCAGTGCTATGCACCAAACTAAATATCAGCAGAAGGGTGTGGAATGATCTTTCTGACCCAGAACTCACTTTTCTGCCTCTAGCATCTTACAGATTTAGGGTGCTGGGTTTGCTCCTTGAAGTCCTTCCACCGCTTGCCAGCTGTTTTTCCAGGGTTGATACTTTGTCTTGGTGATGCTGATATGTCTTATCTTTCCCCCTCCAGGTGATTGACATCTCAATGATCCTTGCAGAGGCCATCAGGAGGACTCATAATGGGGAATCTGTCTCCTACCTATTCAGCCATGTCCCTTTATAACATCAGATGCCAGCTGCTGCTTGTATGGCTTTTTTTTTAAAACCAAAAGTTGTTCGGCTTGTTATAAAGTTCAGTAGAAGACTCTGCTTGTTCCAGTGCAGTTCTCCACAGCTGCTCCTGCATAAGTCAGGCTCCCTGACTCTGAGCCCAGCACGGGGAGGTTGGGGGGAGGCTCCTCTCTCTAACACTCCAACCCCACCAGCAGCCTCGTGCATTGGGGCTCGTCAGGAGCGTTGACTCAACCCTGCAGATCTGTGGAGAGCAGGACTGACCCACGGCCAATTGCCACAACTATTTTTGGAGGGGGGTGGGGGTAGGGAGAGGGTTTGTGGGCAGGGTTAGATGGCCTGGCATGTGCACCCCCAATTGCTTGGGAAGTAGAGCTCCCTAGGACACGTTGGTCTGGATCTACAGCAAGAGCCCGAGAGACTGCTGACGGTGTCACCACTCTAGGCTTGACAGGAGCCCTCCCGGAGGGACGGGCAGCCCTGCATCTTGGCCAAGCTTAGCCCTAGGGGACACCTCCGGATGGGGGATGGCTCTGCTACAGCTCCCTCCCATGAAAGGAGGGCAGTGTGGCTTGCAAACTTAATCTGAATTCTTGAAGAAATGCTATGCCCCTTGACATGCTACACAGCAAAAATAAGGTGAGAGCGTGTAGCCTGTTCAGAACTGCTTTGCTGTGCTACCTTAGTGAGGAAAGGTGCGTCCTGGACAAGCACTCTGCTTCCTGGCGTGTGCGTAGAGGGCTCTAGTTCCTAGCAGGAGCTAAACCAAACGCCTCGTCTTTGCAGTTGCTGTTAGCCTTGCTAGAGACTAGAGGATGCTGTCATGTGCTGTAGCTGCACCTTGATTTGCTGTGCTAAAGTACCTTGATCCTGTTTTTTACCAGTACATTAGTAAATGGAGCCTCTGGCCCTCAGTAGCACAGTTGTTGCATCCAGCAAGTGCCTGCTCCGTAGATGGATTGGGGGTGACCCCATGTGCAACAGCTCTGTGTCCAACTGTCCCTGCTTCAGAAGGCTGTTGGCAATCCTGTTATTCCATCAGCTCCAACACATTGCTTGTCCTGCCTTGCCTTGAATGTGTTGCTCATTCCAATGACAACTTTGCAAGGGAGCTTGAAAATTCCTGGAGGGTCAGAGGCTGCAGGACTGCACAGCCCAAGGAAGCCTCTGCAGTGGATCTGGGGCAGCAAATAAGAGCTTGTGGCAAGAGGTTGAGCAGGCTTTTGTGGTGCACAGTACTGGGAGAGCGTAGATCTAACTCCAACCTGACAGGCAGCAAGGTGCCTGGAAGAGAAATACCAAAACTAGAGCTGGCTGAGGCTCCTGGATATGAAATAAGTATCATCCAAAACTTGAATGCTTGATAACTGTACCAGACAATCTTAAGGTAAACTGTTAAGCCTCTCCTGGACTCTTATGGGGGTTATAGACCAAGCTGCTTTATGCAGTCTGGTTTCCACAAGCACTCCTCTTTGTTTTTGATACAAGGGAAGGGAAAGAGGGTAGAGAAGGAACTCGAAACTGCATGTGAGGGTAGTCAGCACAGCTTGGAGAAGCAGGGGGCTGCGGAGGGTCTGGAAGTGAGAAACTTGGGGTGAGAGCTGGGGAAGTGCTGCCTTAGTTGTGCCTTTCAACGGAGACTTCTCCCCTCTCCCTTCCTGAAACTCCTGTCCTGTGGCAACTCCAACACTTCTATTTTACAGTGTAGGGTTTTCTTTTGTATAAGACTCGGTGTTTGTCTGGAACGTGTGTGTGTGCGCGTGTGTGTCTGTGCTTCCTTGCTTTGCATCCTGCACTGAGCTCTCCTGGGAGCCCCATTCCTGCCTGCTCCGGGGGAGCCCCTGCTGCTGCACTGCCCATGCCCCGAGAGCCAGGACAGCAGCAGCAGCGTGAGGATTTTCAGCAGCCTTTGTGTTAAACTTAAGACCTTGATGAAGGAATTAAACTTTTATTTAAAAACCACAGCCTCTGTTCATAAGTGCTTCCAAAAGTCTACCAAGCATCCTCTACGCTGGGCCCCTTAGAAGGTAGGTCAGAGAGTGGTGTAGTTTGGAGGGAGCCTTGGGAGGGTCGAATCCTAAAGCAGATGGTTTGACGTGGTGGTTTAACTTTGCAGTGTTGCCTTTGCATGGAAGAAAATGCTTAGGGACATGCTCTGTTCCTAGGGGCTTTTGTCTCTGATTTCCTGGGCTTAATTCTCCTAGGGGCGGTAGTGCAATTATTCTTGTAATGTCTGAGCTGATCTCTTCAAATAATGTCTGGATAGCGGAAAACACTAATAGTTTAGCAGATTTGAATGAAATGTTATCAAGACTCTTGATAACAAGACTAATGATTTGAAGCAGCAGGTCCATGTCCTCAGAAGTGCTTGTTTCAACTAAACTGGTGTCTCTTTGCATGGCTTGTGTTGCTTTTGCATTGCAGTGTTTAGACCCCAGATAGAAATGGGGTTAAGGGGATGAGGTGGCCTCTTGTCTTTTGCCTTACAGTTGGTTCTAGCTTAAGTTCAGCTCTTTTTTGGGGAAAACAGGGCCATGGGCTCAGTGGGGACCGTGCAGTCTTTAGAACTGTGCCATAAATGCCTCAATTTTGCATCTTTTTCTCTCCAACAGCTGGAAAGAGCTGGGAGGGGGTGGCTTGGTCCTTCTTGGTCATTCCGTTGGGTGAAGCTGCTTGGCAGAGGGTGTTTCTAAGAGGTGAAGCTCCCCTGTGCCCATGGCCCCTTTCAGAGAGGTGCACTGCTGCTTTCTCTCTAGTTTATCAGTTAAATTCACACATCTTTATTCCAGTTAGTTCTTCCAACACCTTTGTGGGGAAAATTGCATCTGGATGTTGAAAGGGGATGGGTAATGCAGCTGGGTAGCGTGCAGAGCAGTGCTCCGGGTTGTGGCTGCAGCAGCCCTCCTAGGGCTCCGCACCCCTTCAGCAGGGGCTAAACCCCACATTGCGAAGGTGCTGGGTGCGATTGCTGCCCCGGCTGCAGCTTGGGCCTGCAGCTCAGCCGCCCTCCCGGCAGCTCCCGTGGGAGCCCCGTGAGCCGCGGGGCTGTTTGTGCCCGGAGCCGCCTCCGACCTTGCAGGTGGCAGGAGCTGCCGCGGTGTTTGGCAGCGCTGGAGCAGATAGGGCTCCCGCTCGCACAGCCAGGCGTGCGGGTGCTGCTGTGCAAGGGCTGTGCAGGGTGCGGGTGTGCGAGGGGCCGTGGGGAGGAGGCTGTGTGTGTGTGTGTGTGTGTGTGTGTGTGTGTGTGTGTGTGTGCAGGCTGGCGGTGCACATGCGCAGGGGTGTGTGCAGGCTGGGTGCATGCATGGGGTGTGCGTGCGTGTGTCTGTGTGTGCATAGCGGGTGTACCGCTGTGTGCGCACAGGGAGGGGCGGCTGTGCACGCTGTGCCCGTAGGGCGCAGGCACCGTGCTTGTGCACGCCCGCGTCTATCTCACACGCACACACGGTTGTGCACAGCCGCCCCTACAACACACACACACGCGCGCAGGGCTGTGCACACCCGCACCAGCGCGCCCGCACACACGCACTCACCACCGCGCGCGCCCCCCCACCCGTCGCCGCGGAGCATGTTGGGAGCGGTAGTTCCCCGAAGGTCTACGCCGGTGCATTGGGCGGACGTTAAAACTACAGCTCCCAGCAGGCGCCGCGCGCAGCCAATGGGAGCTCGCGGGCTGGGCGGTGGCCGGGCTATAAAAGGCGCCGCCCCACGCGGCGCGCGCCAGACTCACCTGGGCGAGCGGCGCGAGCGGAGCGGGACGCGGCGGCAGCGAGGTGCGGCCCTGGGGCTGCCCCTGCCGCAACCCGGCGGGACGGAGCGGCCCGGGGGCTGCTCGGGGCGGGGAGGGGGCTGTCCCGCTTGCACGCGGCGTGGGGAGCCCCGGCGTGCGGGATTGGGAGGCGGGGGGGTCCGCGGTGCGCACGGAGGGGCGCGGTGTTGGTGCAAGGCGGTGCGCACGGAGCGCGGGGCGATGCATGCACGAGTGCATGCAGCATGCAGCCCCCCGCCGTGCATGCATGCACCGGGGGGCTCCCGGGAGTGCCCGCCCCGCCCTGCGCTATTGTCCGCGGCGGGGGAATGGGGTGGGGGGCGCCTTTGTCTGCGCCGCCGCCGCGGCCCCCCCCTCATCCCCCGTCCCCCGGTTTTCCCCAGGCAAGATGTGCGACAAGCCGGACCTCTCGGAGGTGGAGAAATTCGACAAGAAGAAGCTGAAGAAAACCAACACGGAGGAGAAGAACACGCTGCCCTCCAAGGAGAGTGAGTGCTGCCTTCCCCGTCCTCGCGGCTCGGGGACCGTGGAGCCAGCGTGTCCCCAGTGCAGCCCACGGCAGGCAGGAGCAGGGCATGGAGTAGCCAGGGTGCTGGCGAGCCCGGCCGGAGCATCCCCTTCCCCTGGGAAACAGCCATGTGAGACCGAGGAATCCAGCACAGAGCGGCGTTTGGGGCTGGGTTTAGTGTGGAGAGGCAGGGCTGGGGTCCACAGAGACCCCGTTTGCTCAGGAGGGCTCTGCCACCCCCTGGGGCACTAGGGACCTCCCTTTGTCCAGAGCAGCTGCCCCAAGTGGAAGGTGGATGCCCATCCTGCTGTCACCCATGTCTCTGTCCCCCATTGCCCGCTCCTGGGTTATCTACAAACTGGGGCCAAATTAAACTGGGCGCTGAAGCCTGATGTTGCTCTGCAGCCTTCTCCCGTGGGTTTTTGTCTGCAAAATGTAACCCAAAGACTAATGGAGCTGTCCCCTCTCTTTCAGCTATCGAGCAGGAGAAGCAGTGTGTGAAGTCTTCCTAGAGCAAGATGGCCTGGCAGGAAGAGGCACCACTTTTTTTGGGGGGGGGGGCTTTGAATTAAATCATCTGTTTTTTTAAATTTACATCATGTACATGTATAGAAAACGGCTGCATCTAACCCACTGTCCCACCGTGCTGGCCGCTTCGGCAGGCGAAGGGCGACAAAACGCGGTCCCCTCCGGATCCATCGATGGCCTGAGCCGAGCCGGCCCCGTCCTTGCCGCCCAGAGGCCCCCGATTTCGGCACTGATTTCACTCGAGTGCCGTGGGGAGCTGAGCGAGGGCTGTGGAGCTCCAAGGGATGGACCCCCCCCGGCATGGGGGAGTGGGGATCCTTTCTGATCTGGCCTGTGGCCTGGGTCTGTCTCGCATCACTCTTCACTCATGGTGTCCTGTAGCCTCACTCACGAGTTTTGTCTTCCTTGGGGGAAAAATGAGAAGTTTATTATAAAATAATAAAAAAATCTAATGACATCACGAAGGCTTGTGGTTTATTGCTGGGGGAGGTGTGGGCTGGCAGCCTGGGGGGCAGCCAGTGGGGTGGGAAGGTCCCGTGGAACTGTGCTGGTTCCCTGCTTGGTGGGACCCGGCTCTGGCTGAGCCGAGGGTGTGCTCGGGGTGGGAATGGTCTGGTTGGGATTTAAGTCTTGGGAGGAAGGAGGTGGCCCTGGGGATGCCCATTGCGGCACTGGGTGCAGCCTGCAGGAGAGGCCACCACTACCCTGTGCTTGGGGGTCCAGTTGCTGGAGGGTCCTTGATGTCCCTCCCTCCAGGAGCAGAGCGGTGTCTGTTCCTAACACCTCGTGTGTGGACCAGATGTGTCCGGATGCATCCGGATACTGGATGTGCCTGGAGCTTGGCTGCCAACCAGCTCCTGCTGGTGTTCCCGGTACAACCATCCCTTCTCCCACAGCCACCCTCTGCCCTTGGCTTTTCCAGACCTGCAGGGCTCTGTTTATCACCTTGATCCTTTGGAATCTCCTTTGTGGGAGAGCTGGGCCACCAGCACCGTGCAGAGGTGCCGATGACGCTGCCTGGACCCAGTGCACCAGAGCACCCTGCGCCCATGGGTGTCAGCACCGCATGCAGGTATCCACGCCTGTCCCAGCCGTTCCTGCCACGTCGACACTGGAAAAATTCAGGGACGCAGGGAGGAATTCCTAGCTTCTCCAGGCGCCGAGCAGGCAAACACACCCGCGGAGCAGGCTTATCACCCGAGCCAGGGTGATAAGGGAAAGACGCTGCCACCGGCCTTCCCAGCGGGGCGAACTGGGAATGCTCTGGGGATCTTGGACGATCTTTGGGGAAAAGCGGCAGTGGGAAACGCCAGCAGGGAGGCCCCAGGGTGCACGGGCTCCAGCAGCCCCAGCGCCTTCCCTGGGATGCGGGAGTGACGGCTGTTCCCGACGGGATGCCCGGGAGGCCGGATAACCCGGAGCTCGCTCGTGCGGCGTGTGCAAGAAGGGTTTAGTCCAGGCGATGCCGGGATCAGCCCGTGTTGGATTCCCTCCCGTTGCTCCCTCCCCACATCTCCTGGCAGCCTCTTTGCTCCAGGCTCCCCGCGGCAGCTCACAGCCCATTCCAAAAACGCTCCGGAGCCGGTCGCCACATGCCAGAGATTCCCTAGGGATGGGGAAACCCGCTGGAAATCCCGCAGCAAATTCCCATGCCGAGGTGCGAGCAGCAGGTGCCCGCGCCGGCGGAGCCGGCACTTGCGCCGGGCCGGGAGCAGCTGCCATCCAAGGGGGACCGGGTATTTTGGGAGCAGCTGCCTGACACAGGGGACATTGTCCCCGGCCCGCGGCTGCCCCGGGACTTGGTAACCAGGGATTAGGGCATGAAAAGCGGTTTTGTTGCTTCGCTCCCAGCGCCGATTCCCTCCTCCGGCAGCTGCGGCCCGGCGCCCGCCTGCTCCAGGGAAAAGCCCACGGGGCAAAGGGCTCCCAAGGCCTCTCCGGGCGGCTTTCCCGGAGTGAAAATCCCTGTGTGCACCCGCTGAGCCCGGGGGCGATTAGGGATGGGGAAGGAGCAGGGGCTGCCGGCGGCGCCGGGATGCGGCCCGCGCTTCCCGCTGCTCCTCCCCGGCGCCCGCGGCCCGGGCGGCTCGGCTGCTGTCCAGGTGTTTGACTAGGGTGTTGCTCGGGTGTTGTCCGGGTGTTGCTCAGTCTCTGGGTGATAACGGGCCCAGACAGCGCCAGGAGGGTGGCGCGGGGCCAGCGCGCCCGGGGCAGCGCAGCGGCTTTTTGCCCTCGCCCAAAAGCAGTTCGTTTTACTTTAAAAATAACACAGATTTAAGCATGATAAAGGAAAGAGGTGCACTCAGCGATTCACCCCCCACTGGGGCGGCTTCCCACCTGGAAAAGTGGGAAAAATCCCTCATTGGGGCTCCTCACATGGAGGGGGCCACCACAAGGGCAAGGAGGGCTGCCACGAGGGTAAGGAGGGCCACCATGAAGCACGTCCACCACAAGAAGGGCCACCACAAGGGCCACCATGAGGAGGGCCACCACAGGGGCGAGGAGGGCCACCATGAGGAAGGGCACCATGAGCATGAAGGCCAACAAGGGTGAGGGCCACCAGGACAAGGTGGAGGGCCACCATGAAGCACGTCCACCACAAGAAGGGCCACCACAAGGGCCACCATGAGGAGGGCCACCACAGGGGCAAGGAGGGCCACCATGAGGAAGGGCACCATGAGCATGAAGGCCAACAAGGGTGAGGGCCACCAGGACAAGGTGGAGGGCCACCATGAGCAGGGCCAGCACAAGAAGGGCCACCACAAGGGTGAAGAGGGCCACTATGAGGAGGGCCACCCCAAGGAGGGCCACCA
>VZSG01001081.1:169052-182699 GCA_013398315.1 Nothoprocta pentlandii | reverse complement strand
GGAGGGCGCAGCCCCCTGTTATCCTAATTTCCCGACCGCGGTGGCCCTCTCCTTTTTCCCCATTGCCCAAAGTACTCAGGAGTCACAGCCTGCCCGGCCCGCCTACTCCCAACTCGCTGCCTCCCTGCCTGCGTTCGCACCTCAGGGCACCTGACTCCTTTGTCCCCCTCACTCACTTTGTCCTGTTCATCAGCCAAAGAAGGGGGAGCAATTTCCCGCCTCTTTTTTAAAGATACAAACTTGCGGGTGTCTTTTGCTCAAGCCCAAACTTCTCGTGTGTTCTATGCTCAGCTCTCCTGTCGCATACATAGCACTCAGCCCTTCTCAAGCCCTCTCCCCCCAGCCCGAAGCGGACCACAGGGATACTGCACCTCCCAAGTCCACACAAACAGGACCTTCCCCCCACCACCCGCCCCACCACGCCGTTCCTGCGTGGTAGGGGCTTCTGTGGCACCGCAGCAGCGGCAACAACCACCACAGTAGCCCCATGGCATGCAGACCCCGCTCCCTGCCCCGTGCAGCAACTCATGCCCCGCGCCAGCCCCCAGCAGAAAGGAGCTGCTCACCACCCCTCTGCCGTCGCCCCTCATACAAGCCACAGCCTACATAAGAGACCGCCAGGAGGGTAGTTTTTATTTTTGATGGAGGGCCACGGAGAACAACACCAGTTGCATGTTCACAAGCGACCGTGACAGTCCGTCGCGACTCGGCTCGTGCACTTTAGCAGCATGAACAGTCCCAAGGAACCGAGAGACCGCAGCAGGGACACGACGTTGTACAAGGAAGCCAGTCGGAGTACGTGAGAGGTTGCAGCGGGGAGAGTTGTAGTCAGCACGCCACTTTTCCCTTGTTTTTAATCTAAGCTGATGCCGCCTCTGTGGTCCAGTAGTGGTTGCTGTTCCAACTAGAGAAAAAATGCACCGAGATGCTTCTTCTTCCATCCTCCCTAACATTCAACTTTGCACTTTTTGAGTTTTTAGGTTATAATGAACAATAAACTGAATCACTTTGTTAAATTTCAATTCACCCTTTTGAGACTCTGCTACAGAGCACAGATAGAGATGGCTGTAACGACGCCTTATGGAAAACAGATACACGCTTTTTTCACTGCAGAGCACCCGCCTCCCTGAACTCAATGTGCGTGCACTTCGCACCCGCTGAAAACGCACCATTTCTTTAGGCCAGGGCCTCACACACAAAGACAACACCAGCTTAGCAACACACTCCAGGAGTATTTCCCTCGACCTTCACCAGACGAGCTGTGGCACAGAGTCTATGTTTGAAGTTCCCTCCTAAAGCTTACAGCATTTCTTTCACTGTTTTCCTCTAAAGAAAAGTCACTTTGGTGACTTCAGTAAGACTGTATTGAAACAGAGACAATTGTTGGTGAGCACACTGTCACCTTTAAACACATAAGAACAGAGAAATAAAAAACCATTCACTAAGTTAGTAGCGGCAACATCCCCAGGGGAAAAGAAAAAAAAAAAATGTACATCTCTATTGCAGGTTGTTGTCAGACTGTTTGTTGCGTGCCTTTTACATCATAACTAGCCAGGTCCATTATAAAAAACAAGAAAGTAACCCTCAAATAAATAGATGTTGACACTGACGGGATTTCAGGGGTGTTATAACTCATCGTTTTTCCTGCCTTCTCCCCCAGCTTCTGCTTTCTTCTCCTTTTGGGGCCCTGTGTAACGAAGGGAACGGAGTTATATATTGCAACAGTTTGGCAGCACACAAAGCAGTCTTGAACACCACTGACACTCATTAAGATTCCCCAGCTACTCAGCAGTGAACAGTTTCTGCCACATTCAGTGTCCCCAACATCTAAAAGGCAGAAGACACACGTGAACAGCGCTCTCTCAGCTACCAAGCACAAGGCTGTCAGGCAAATAAACACCCACCTGGGTCTGATGCAGGCTCCTCACCTGCTTCCTCAGCTGTAGGAGGTTCCTTGGCTGGACCAATATCCTCAGGTTTATCTATGGTTAAGATGAAAAGCAAGCAAACAGTCAGGATACGAGGAGCAGGGCAGGTGACTAACGGCGACGACTGTGCACAAGCCACCCAAGATGCATCAACAGGACAACATCAACTCTGCATCACAGTGGTTCTCTGCAGGCACTTGGAGGAAGAGCAGAGCTGCTCCCACTTTCTCCCTGCCAGGCCTCGCGCCCCTCGAAGCCCTGGGCAACCTCCTGAACGTGCAGCCAAGTCACCGTTAGAGCTAGCTAGTAAGGCAGTGCTCAGCCTTCCCTTCATTACCTTCCTGTCGCCCCTCCGTGGGAGGGATAGTGTCCTCGCTCTCCGATGCTGTAGCATTCTTGCCCGAATCAGCTTTTGTGGTGTTCTTCTCCTTTCTGGGCTTGGGTTTGGCAAACTTGGCCTTATTCAGAAGGTACTGCACTTCCCTGTCCAGGGCCGCGATCTTGAGCTCTATATCCTTGGACAGCAGGACAGGTTTCTCAGCAGGAGAGAGCTTGTTCTGTTCAGCCAGTGTCTCATTTTTCCACAGCTGGAGGGAGGAAGAGGAGGTGCTTTTTGGTACAGGCTGGTTTGGCACGCTGCAGCGCACAGTACGTCAGCATCACTGCTCCTAGGCCTCCTCATTTACTCCAAGCAACACTGCTTCCCACCGCACTTTTTCCAGCAAGCACCGACACACAGAAGGAAGGTGTGGGGACGAGACGTGTGCGCCCCACTTCCTGGCCTCGAGGAAAGGGCACCTACTGCTTGCGACCAGGAGCGCAACCCGCACAGCCCCCCCCCAGGGATCACTCCCATCTTTGTTACCGTCGTTTCATTGATCGTTTTTTCCAGTGTAGTCAGTTCCACTTCTGTGAATATCTGGTCAGACTCTGGAATCATTCGGGCTCCCCTGAAAGACACAAAAAAAAGGTTTGTTTTTTTTTTTGGTAACCCAACAGATCACAAAGGGAGAGCAATTCCTTTTTTCACTCCAATTAATAGAAAAAAGTTCCTGCCCACCAAGTACTGTGTTTTACACTTGCACCTCTTACATCTGCAGGAAACAAAGATGAAGAGACCTAACTCGATCTCTCAGTGCTAGGAACGGGATGCAGAGATAGCAAATGTAGCGATCACAAAGGCAAGAAAACAGAGAGGATCACCCAACAGTAAAACCACCTCAACAACAGAACACACACAACAAAAAAACAAAGGAAAAAAAAAAAAAGAAAATGGGTCAAGAGGAATAGATGTGCCTGGAAAGAGCATGCAGAGCATTGGACCCTTCCTATTGTCCCAGCTGAAAGATGCTTCCCTTGATGCTTGCTGTAGCACCAAGCACTAAGAAACACCTGTGGCCTCCTTGTCTTTAGAGCACTAGAACTTTCTGACCACCTCGCACAGGAATTGGCACATGCAGGTTTTCCTGACATCCCCTTGGGGCACCAGCCACACAACCCTTCTCTCTACCAACTTGCTCTTACTTGAGGAAGATGCTCGAGTGGTTGAGCAGACCGTCAAGAGCAGCCAGGCGTTCTGGCCACTTTCTCCTTTCCTCCACACGGAAAAAGAGGTTCCTGCAAAGCTTTTTCAGCTCTGAAAGCTTGTCTTTCAGCTCCTGCAAAGTGGGGAGAGGAGAAAAATGATCATTAGCTTATCCACTGTCAAACCTCTTCTCCTGTGGTGATGCTGCAAAGCCCCAAGGCCAACACTGCAAGTACTGTAGTTCTCTACCAAAGAGAAAGAGTTCTTTCCCAGGAGCAAAGCAAGAGACACATGAGTAAAAGCTTCATGTAGATCACTTAGTTTCTGCCACAGCTATTCAGGCCCACGCATGCAAATGTCCCTGGAAGTAGGAGGTCCTACTGTATTCAGCCCATAACACATAGAGGAGGCAAGGAGTTCTCAGAGAGGCAGATAAGAGAGGAATGAGGATGGATCTCTGCTCTCAGGCTACACAGAGATGTTTATGTCAATTATAGCAGGCTTATCTCCACTACACACATGAGTACCTTAGTGGCAGCTGCATAACCCTCCTCCTCCATCCAGTTGGAGGCTTCGCTCAGCTTTCGGGAGATTTCTTCCCTCTGCTCCTCTGTCGAGACCAGCTGATACTCCTCTTGGTAAAGCTTATCCTGAAAAGAGCCAAGAAACCTCCTTTAAAACCCCAGTGTCTGTGGAAGCACAAACCACCAGCTTCCCTATCTGCAGCTTAGCAGCGTGGGGGCCTCCCGGGCTGCTCTACAGCGAACAGGAGATTGCAATTTAAATCACACAGCCCCAAATCCAAGGTCTTGCTCTCAGCATTACGCATGATACAGGACGGGAAAGCAGCCCCAAGTGTCACTTTGCACACACTTCATGTTAGCTGCCCTTTTCTCTGCCACAGCCTTTGCATATTGGCAATTTCTTCCCAGACAGAGGACGAGGGTTCTAAAACTGACAGGCAACTGTAGCTGAGGTGCACAGGAAAGCTGCAGTTTCATGTTTAGGCAACTCGGAAGCATCCCTTCCATCTCGAGGAAACCTCCCTGCCTCACATGGGCTTGGGTAAGCCAAGTTCAGTAGAAAAAGTAACTGCAAGACAAGCACTGGCCTCTTCCCAGCAGCCTTCCCCTAGCCCAGCCCAAACACAATTCCCCTACATCCACAGGTGCCGAAGCACACAAGCCTCTTCCACCTTCTTGCCAGGAGGTCTTATTCCTTTACATCCCTCTCTTACCTGCGTCTCAAAGATGAATGACTCCAAGCTGTTGGCCGATTTTTCCCTTTCCTGTTTCTCCAGATCCCTGACGGTCAAATCTTGGAGTCTAACACGGAAACAGAGCAAGATCCAAAGGTAACCTTACTATTGGCCTCGCATTCCTCTGGCCCTTTCCTGCTCCTCCACCCAGAGGGGTGGTGGGCGGAACGTGATCTCAAGCTTCACTCCACTGCAAGCTCCAAACGCGGACGCACACACCAGAGCAACTCAGAGCTGCCAGCATCAACCCTAGAGACATTCTCCCCACGGTCACTTATAGAGCTGCCAAGGGTATGGAGCTAATCTAAGAAAGGTGAGTACAGGCAGCAGGGAGCAAAGCACATCTGCTTCAAGAGCACAGTATCTTTTTCGCACAGGGAGTACTTGCAAACCGCCGCCTCCTCCAGTCACACAGCAATTCACTCCCCTTACCCAGTGCTTTATAGTAGCACGCTCATTTCCAGCTTACTTTTTCACAGAGCTCTGGAGTTCATCCTCCAGCAGATCAAGCACATCGTTTACATCCAGTTCCATGGTGATCTCATGCACGAGCTTCTGCTTCTTGGGGGCTTTGATCTTCTTTTCTTCCTCCGTTTTGGTTGATGTGTTCTGGTCACTGGAACTTTTGGATGGTTCCTCCTCTTTCACAGTCTCTCTGCTCTCTTTGGGATCCTGTAACAGACAAAATTCCGTCTCTGATACGGAGAGAGATTTGCAACACCTGCCAGGCAGCCGCACAAGTGCTTCTCCGGCAACTGAACTCCAAGGACATTTTGCTTGAGAACACACAGGTTGCTAAGAACAAGCATGGAGTCTTGTCCTGCATACTTGGCTGAATGAGGCAGGCATGAAGACACCTCTGTAGGAAAAGCAGGGAAATCTGCACATACGCAGGGTTCTTACCACTCCCACCCTCAAGGAAGAATGAAGGACACACAGGCTTGTGGGGAAAAGAGAGTTGTTTGTTGCAACTGAAACCAGCCTAGGCAACTCTTACCAAGACAGGGCATTGGCAGGGAAAAGCCTTCCTGAACACCAAACACTAAGCAGCAGGAGCTAACAGGAGCGTCGTTTTTTCAAGCACCAAAGCCACAGCTGCATTCCTTCAGCCTGCTGCTTACCTGAGCCTCCAATTTCTCTCCCTCTTCCTTTGTCCCTGACTCTGCTTTGGGAGGAGCAGCCTCTGGTTTGCCCTCACTTGGAGGTGGCGACTGCCGTCTTTCCTCTCCCTGCTCCGCACCAGCATCTTCCGCACGGCTCTTCTGCTCCTGCCGCTCCCCCTGCTCCTCTTTAGCGCTTTCTGCTGGGCTCTCTTCTTCCTCCTGGTCACCACAGGGAAGTCAAAGGCAAGGAAAACATTTGCTTTTACACCGAAATTCCATTCAAGTGCTTCAGCAAGCAGGTAATCTGCGCAAAGCTCTGTTTCACCAGAAACGGGTCCAGCTCATACTGCCAGTCCAGCCTCTCCTGGCTTTGCTAACAAAAGGCCGCAAGTTTCTCTAAACACACGCCCCACAAAGCTCAGAGGAATATGGCCCTTTTTGCAAAAGGCATGCTCAGCATTCTGACAACTTGCCAGAAGCCAAGAATTCTGCTCAAGGGAGGCACTGCCTCCTTAGCACCCAAAGCACGAGCCAAATATCCACCCTCAGACGATCAGGGCCAGCACCCTGGGGCTCACCTGCACCGGTTCTGTCAGGTTCTCTCCAGCCTCTGGCGTAGGGCCGCCCCCGCCAAACAGGCTTGAGATGGTGTTTCCAAGCTCTGTTGGAGAGAAAACAAATCCCGATCATCCTCACAGCAGCCCGGGCAAAAAGAGGACGGAGACCATCTTCAGCTCCCAGTTCTTCCCGTCACAACTGCAGTAACTAGTGAGGAGCCTCCTGATGGGTTAGCTAGACATACTGCAGAAACTCACCCTTCCCTTGACTTCACCTTCGGCTCTTGGTGTATACACACGTGCACAGAGTGGAAGTTCCATCTCTGTGAGAACGGCACCTGGAACTTCTTACTGCCATTAAACAATGTCAAGCTTCAACTACGATTGCACTAGCCACCCCTGCATCTCTCCTTCCTCTCCAGATTACGCAGATTTCCTCCTCCCTTTCTCCAGGAGGATCTTGGCTCTCTCCTTAGAGGCTGGACAATGCAAAGCACAGATCAGCAGCAGCAAGAGCCAGAAGGGAGAGTGCTGCGGGGCTATGGATATAGGACTTTCCTTCAGGACAGTCCTCCTGAAACGAGCAGCTGCAGCTGAACAAGGAGAAACAACTCTTATTTTTCAAGTCGCAATGCATGCCATAGTCACCTTAGGAGTGTATGACATCTCAGACAGAGCTCCCTGCAGCACCCAGCAGCCACTTGCAAAGGGCTTTTAGGTATTTTGGAGCTGTAAACATAATCAGAGGCTACAGTTAACTGCCCATTTCCCCACCTCCCCTGCCCTCTCCCCCCAGTACAAGCTTCTGACTGCTCAAAGAAATGGGATGCTGGCAGTTACCCCAGTCACAGGGGATAAAACATCCCTGTTTTTGGGGGAACACAAAACAGCCGCTTTGAATATCACAGTTCAGCACTTACTTGTCAGTGTTGATTCCTCTTCCAGTTTGTCTTCCACCACTGTCTCAAACACAGATTCCACCTTGGAGAGAAGAGCAAGGAGGTAAGTACCAGCAGGGATCACCACTACCACGGGCGGTGACAGACCGGGGACAAGCATCACAACAGGATCTTACCCGGTCAAGACTCAGTACTCCACTCTCATCCATGTTGAAGTGAGCTTTGATGCCTTTGGACTCATAATCCGAGTGCTTCTTGAAGCCGTCCCCAACTCCCTTTAGGCGTACCGTAGTCAGATTGAGAGATCCAAAGATCCTGGTGATACAGACAAAAGCAGAAAGAGAGAAACTTCATAAAACCAGTGACTGCAGAGCAGCTAACCACTTCTCCCGTTTGTGTCTGCAGTGCCGGACAAATGCACAAAGCAAATTGCCACCACTTCTGCTGAAGCACAATTTGGAGAACAGATCTGCAAACGTGTAACAGCCGCTGCCAGGGACAGAGGCCTCCCTGCCCACGAGCTCTTGCGGGTAGGCACGTGGCACCGTCACCGAACCGCCTGCTGGGTCGCTTGTGCCAACCCACCGCATGTCCTCCTGGTTCAGGAAGGACAGGTCTCCGTAGTTGACGTAGAACTCGAAGTCGTCCGTGTAGCGGTTGAAGGTGATCACTTTGCGCTGGGGATAGGGTGCCATGCGCTGGAACAGAATCCTCTTGTTGTGCTTCAGGCTCTTGGATTTATCCTCCTCCTCGACCTCACGAGTGAACTCCACCTGCATCACGCACGCCAAGTGAGAGTCAGACAAGTACAAACCTCTTCCCCCACCGCCTCCTGGGTCAGAGGGTTCCGCAGCATTTGGCAGCTGTATCGCCTACAGGAAGCTGAGCACAGACGAGTATTTCCCTACAGATAGGTCTAAATGCTTGCAGCCATCTAAGGACTTGTCACTGCAGCACTCGTGTTGTACCGAAGACTTCCCTCTGCATAAAGGTCTCCCCTGCTTCCTTAAGAATAGAACCCTACCTGCAATATTTCCTGCCCAAACAGCCCAGTTTACCCCTACCTTGCCCCGGAGAAAGCAAGCAACGGGTTACCTGGATAGGGAAGACAGCCGCATCCCGAACAACGAAAGGCTTCACCTTAAAGGCTTTGCTTAAAGCAGCTGCCTGGTAGACTGCCCCCATGGCAGCAGCCTCATCCGCGTTGATGTTCTTGCCCAGCTCCTCTCTATGAAGTGACAAGTGAGAGACGTCAGCTTTGCAGCCGCTGACACGAGCATTAATTTGTCAAGAGGAGACAGACTAGAAGGGGGCCTCACATACTCACTTGCCCACAGCTTTCAGCAAAACCTCCTGCACTTTGGGGACCCGTGTGGCACCGCCAACTAGAATCACCTGGTCAATTCCACCCTAGGGATTGGAAACAGTCACCTTGTCTTGAGAAAGCAATTTTGGAAAGCTAAGTTCAGGGCTTCCTTAGGCTCCTTCCCCGGTCGCCACACACCGATGTGGCGCTTTGAGCACAACCATGGCACATGTCACAGTGCCGAGCCAGGACATGGAACCTGGCAGCAAGCTGATCAAACAGGGCCGGCACGGCCACTGCTCAGCACCGCCCGAAGCACAGGACTTTATTCCGAAACAGTTGAGCAGACTACAGTGTACCTCAGAGCAGCCCATGACTCAGGCAGCACAGAAAAAGAATCTCAGAAACATGGACCCGAAGACGTGATTCAGTGTCTTGCACTGCATACCAGAGCCCGTGGGTGCTCAGGAAGACCCTGGCATCTTGAAACCTGAACACTTAACAATGCCACGAGTCCCTGCAAAGGGCTGCATCACATCTGGGTTCGACTGCAGTCTGCCTCAGGGCTTCTGAAGGCAGCGCTCAAGGCACGTGCCTGAGCAGCAGTAATCCCGTTCCCAGGCAGTTTGAGATGAAACTTCAAGAGCAAAACTAGAACCAGCATCCAAGACCAAAAAGAGACAGCGTTAAAGACTCTAACACAAAAAGCAGAGGTACTGTGACAGGAACAAAACCCTCACCCAACGCCTCTGTTCCCGGTGGTTAACACAGAAAACCATGTCAGGCTCCTGTTTGACACCGCAGCACGTAACTTCTCTGCAGTGCCAACACCGCAGCCTATTATAGCAGCAGGTATGTGCACATCTCAGCGGCATCAGATACAATAATCACCGAAAATTGTATCCTGACATGACCACAGACCCATGCCTGGAAACACCAGGCTTCTTAATGCATTCCTAAACCTACCAGGTCCATCTCTGCGCTGCTCAAGGCTTGCTGCACAGGTCCTGGGACTCGCTGGAACAAGTCAGAGCACAAATCCTCAAAGTCTTGTCTTGAAACCTTGGCCTTGAAGTCAATGTCATCCAGCAGTCCCTCAATCTGGCAGGAAGAACAAACACCGGCAAGACATTAACTCGTGGAGCACCTCTGTAAACATACGTAGGACCCAACTGCACTCTCCCTGAACCCTGCCCCTCCTAAGGCGAGGAGAGGAACAGAAGACTCTAGATGTAACAGACAAGGGTCTCTGAGATCCCATGCAAGTCTGAAGTCACTAATTACACTATGCAGACAAAGCGTCTGCAACACTGCGTCTAGGCCCCTCTCCTTATCCCACCCCAGGCTCCTGCTAGAGAGCCCGGAGACGCCGCAGCAGCCTGCCCGACCTGGGCCATGTGGTCCACGTTTGCGCTCAGGACAGTCTTCAGGCGGTTGGCCTCCTTCAGTAGCTTGGCCATGGCCCGGGGATTCTTTCGGACGTCTTTGGAAGGATGCTGATCATTGAAGAGTTTTGCCAAATAATCCCGGAGCCGAAGCTCCATCTCTAGGCCTCCAAGAGTACGATCAAACCTGAGCAAAGAGAAACAAGCTGAAAATGAACCTCATGTATTGTTACAAATATGCAGAGCAAAAAGCAGGCTAAAGCAGCTGTAATGCCACCAGGTGCGAGCGATTACGAAAGAGCAGCTGTTCCGAAAGTAAGAGAGTGTCAACAAAGCAGAGAGAGTCACCATGACAGTAGCTTGAAACGGGCAGCTTCAAAATGCGTGCGATAAAGTCCTGATTGCTAAACGTGCCAAGCAGCTGAGAAGCCAAAGGATAACCGTCCCATGATCTTTTTCTAAGAAAGAGCAGCATAAGGTTTCTCCTTAGCTGGTAACACGCAACCGCATTTTCATTCATATTGCACTACTGCAACCTGACGTAAGCTACTTCCCTAACACCACATGAAAAATCAGCTAGACTAAACTGCCTTAGACTTAGGGCTTTTTGCAGCCTTAAGACAGACGATGCATCCTCATTAGCCCTTCCCCCAGCCTCCTGTACCTTTCGCACAAGACAGTGATATCTGAATAGTTAGTAACTTGAGCTCTCAACTCTAAATGCTTCCCACTCCATCGCCCCAATTGCTGCATTTCAGTCTTGTTCAAAAGTCTACACATAGAAGAGACTGCAAAACAAGCGCTTCCTTTCCCGATACCTGCGGGTTTCCCGAACCTCACGATGAATTCTTACCCAATACCGAGGATCTGCAATTGTGGTTGGGTTCCCGAGTCCTTAGTTTTCACTGTCTGATAAGTTACAATAGTACAAGTGGTGCTTCCTGCTCCCATGTCATAAAACATGATGGTCTGAAAAGAGAAGTTAGGATAGTGAGACAGAAATTCCTGGATATCCCCCTCAAGTTTAATATATATAAGGATGAATATTAATAGATTATTAAATAAACTATCTGCAGCTTTCCAAGCTTGTTACAGGTCAAGACTATCTGCTCACTGAACTGGCTTTATGTCGTGCGACAGAGCGGAGTGGCAGGATTCACGCTTTGATCAACCACAAGTGCTCACTGCCACACTCGACGCAAGCAGACAAGAAAGCCTTTTTCATCCATTCTACAGAGCAGGAAAAAATAGGACAAAAAAAACCCTCTGCTCTTTAGAAGTTTCTCAAACCTCAGGAAAAAAAAACAAATATTGCACAGTCAATTCCTTATAAAACGACTCCCATTTCTCCCCACCACCTCCCAGCCAAGAGGCAGGGCACAAACACAGGTTTACAGAACAGAGACTGCATATCCTACATCCCCATCCCATCGCGTGCTCCGCTGTAAAGGCTTTCAGCTGCAGCAGCATTTCAGAAACCAGTTGAACCTCTACACGCCATGGCTGTCCTATGGCATTCAGAGGGGTTTTCTCTCTTCACCTTGTTTACAGACATGCACAAACAAAGGAGAGGGGCTAAGCAGAAGTCCATCTTCTTTGAATTAAGTCCTTGCACATTGACCTGCGGCCCTTTCTCCCCACACGCACCCAGGGGTGCAGGATTCTCTGCACACAGCCCCAGTTGCACACACCTGCGCGGTGGCATTGATGTCTTTCCTCCTGAAAACACCATAGTTGAGCGCCACAGCAGTGTTGTCGTTGATCAGCTGCAGAACTTTCAAGTCAGCCATGCGAGCAGCGTGCAGAACCGCCCTCCTCTCTGCCTGGTTGAAGTAGGCAGGAACAGTGATCACTGCGTCCTTGATGGGCTGCTCTGAAAGAGGCGAAAGGGACGCGGTTCTCTTAGTGCGGCCGGGCTCTCCATTCACATCCTTCAGCATACGCACAAAGATACACGTGCACAGATGTGGTAGGAAACACCAGAGACCACAAGAAACACCTATATCTTCCCAACCTGCAAACTCTTCAGCCAGACCACGTGAATAGTTCAAGACCATTCCCAGCATCTCCTCTGGAGAATACTGCATTGTTCTGCAAGAAAGAAAATTACAGTCGTTAGCTACAGAAGTCCAGTAGCAAAGTCCCCCGTAAGGAGCCCAGAAGACACGTACTGGGATAGCCTGAAGACAACGGTCTGTCTCCGCTCATCCTTCACCAGTTCATGCTCTGGGAAGCGGGACTGGTACAGTGCCACTTGCGGGTTATCCATGTGCTTGCCCAGCAGATCCTGAAAGTATCTGAACGCCACTTTGGGGGTCCTTATGGACTACCAAAAGAAAAAGAAGGTTACCCAGGTGGATTTCTTCAGCTCTGCTGCTGCTGCCGCCATATGAACAGAATGCTCCCATTCCACGCACTGAACTGCTCTTGGCTATGGTAGTTTGGAAGGCAAGACAGGTAACAAACAAACACACGCCAATACAGAAAGCCACTAAGCCAGTAAAACATCAGAATTAGGAAGGAAAAAAAAAGATACAAAAGAAAAATCACACTTCCTAACTCCACCCTCTATCACAAAAAAATCCAAGAGAGAGAAAGTATTATCTGCACGTAGCAGTTGCACCGGGCATATCGAGTAACGAGAGCTGTTACCATTCCTAGAGCGCTATCGCCAAAGAGACGCTCATCTTCTTTCAAGGAAACAGCCACAGGAGTTTTCCGTCGTGACTCCCTATTTAGGAAGAGAGGGACAAAACAGCTGATGTGGTTGGGCATCAACAGAGAGTTTCCAACACTGAGCATGGGGAGCAAATGCTCAGGCATCACCTAGGGACACAAGAACAGCCCCCATGGATCCGAAGGCCCCCAGAACAGACCCCTCTCCCTCCAGAGCTGGATGCTCCTCACAACAAGCTACCAGAGAGGGCTCCTTCCTGCTCCAATCCTGGCACTAAAGCACCGGGATGACTATCATCTCACTGTGGTAGCTATTATACGGCATCAAATGGCCCGTGAGCTTCAGGAATGCTTCAGCATACTCTCCATTTCGGAATGCCTCATAACATGCCATGAATCCTCCAACACAACGCTAAATAGACACAACAACTGCTTTAGTTTTCCCTCCTCTGGTGAGGGAAGGGAGGCAGTTCCTTCTTGCCGTGCATCTGTGAAGTGAAAGATCCTTTTATTATCTGTCTGAGTCTAAACACGCTGAGTGGGAGGATGTTCCTCACAGCACTGGCACCACCTGCACCTCACTTGTCAGCGCAGTGCCCCCAGGGCTGGCTGCAGAAGCAAAGCTAAGGACGAGTTTTACTTCTTCACCTGGACGGCTGCAGTAAAACACAAGAGCTGCTGTGCTCCCTTATGGGGAACTGAGAACCAAGGCTCTCGATGTGAACACAGTGTTACTGCCCTTACTGCTTGTGCTGCGATGCCTTCCGACCCCCACAGGCTTCCGTGTTTCCTGCCTCCGAGCCCTGCGGAGCGCAGGAGGGCCCCGCTAGGGCCCAGTGCTGGAGGGAGCGGCGGCTACAGCGCGGGACAACGCGCGGCTCGGCCGGCAGCCTCCCGCAGCGCCGGGACCCCGGCCGGGCGCAGCGAGGCTGCAGCAAAGCTCTACCTTCTTCTGGCACGACTGCCGAATCTCCTCCACCTCTTCGTCGCGGCTCTCCACCTCCTTGGCG
>VZSG01001081.1:153810-168252 GCA_013398315.1 Nothoprocta pentlandii | reverse complement strand
CCGCGCCTCGCGCAGGGGCTTACAAAAGGCGTACAAAGGTGGAGGCACCAACACGGGGCAGCACCGGCCAAGCCCCCCAAGCAGGGCGGCCTCTCCCGCGAGGGTGCCCATCTGGGCTCCGTGGCACCGGCAGGCACGCGACAGCACCGATCGCATCTCTCAGGGTTCTGCTGTCCAGTAAGGCCCAGCAAATGGGGACACAGAGTCGAGAAGCTCACGGCTGCGCGGCCGCGGCCACGGCAGGGAAGGGGCGCGCAGGTGCCCAAGCCCTGCGTAGTAATCGTTCTCCAACACACACCGGGCAGCAGCTCACGAGGGTGGCGAGGCCACACTGGGGCCCGGGGGGCAGTGGCACCGCTGGGGCAGGTCCTGGTGGCCCCTGCCCCTCAGTTCATGAACTGCGTGTACCCCTCCGCGCCCGTAACGATGACGTCCATCCAGATGCGCATGGCTTCGGCCGACGGTGCCACCATGTAGTAGAGGCGGTCGTGGGTCTTGACACAGAAGGTGAGCGCGGGGTTGGGGCTCTGCAAGGGACAGGACGGTGGCTGAATATTTGCGGCGGGGCCCATCCCGCGTCGCCTTGCACCCTCCTTTCCCTGGGCAGAGCAGCAAGGGGACCCCAGCCCTGCGCTGCGCAGCCCTGTCCCTCCTTGCTGCCCTGCGCACACGCCGCCGGCTCTGCCGGGCAGCACGACACCCCACGGGGACCCGGCTGCCCCCCAGCTGCCCTCCCTCCCTCACCAGCCGCAAGAACACGCTCCCTGTCCCCACAGAATGGCCCTGCCTGGCTCTGCTCCTGCCTGCTCTGCGCCTCACCTTGGCAGCGCTGCGGAGATGGTCATAGTAAACCTCCTCGATGGCTTGGAAATAGATGACACCCTTGAGCTTGGTCTCATGCTTGTCTGCCCAAGAGAAGGAAGAGGTCAGCGCCAGCGCCGTGGGCGAGGGCACACGGGGACACAGGAAAGGGCGGCAGGGACCCACCTACGTAGTAGGACACGGTGCGCTTCATGCGGTCGAAGACAAACCAGCGCTTCTTCCAGGACTTGATCTTGCCGCCCATCTTGACCAGGTAGCCCTTGCACATCTTCTCCGTCAGGATGACGTGGTAGCAGGTGTCCACGCTGTGCCCCGAAGACTCGATGTGCGTCCGTAGGTCGAAATCCTCCTTGCGGATGGGGAGGTACCGCGTCAGGGGCCGAGCCTGGGAAAAAGCATCATAGCCCTGGAGATGGGGCCGACGGGGACACGACGCCGGCACGCAGAGGCGCAGGCTGCCTGCAAACGTGACGGGACGAGGCGCCCGGCTGCCGCACCTGTGAGAAGTGCTTCTCCCGCATCTTGACCTCCTTCTCCACCAGCTTCTGCCGCCGCGCCGTCTCGTCCTGCAGCCGCCTCTCCAGCTGCTCGCGGCGCCGCCGCTCGTCCTCCAGCGCCTGCCGCCGCAGCTCCATCTCTCGCTCCTGCGGGGAGCAGGCGCTCAGCCCCAGCGGCACCAGCACTGGCACCACAGCCCTGGGCCCCACTCTATCCAGGCTGGTGGCCCCTGCAGCCATGGCCCTGCTCACCCGGGACTCCATGAGTCGCGACTTCTCCGCGTGCGCCTCCTTCAGCATCTTCTCCATCTCCTCGATCTTGCCCGCCTCCATCCCGCTTGTGCTGCAAGGGAGGCAGAGGTGCCGCTGCTGCGCGGGGCCAGCACAGGCAGCCTGGCCCTGCGGGCACGGCCTGGGCTCTGCTGCAGTACAGCCTTCCTCCCGCTGTGCCAAGGAGCAGCCCTGAGGAGCCGGGGCTGCCTGCGGACAACGCAGGCCACAGTGGGCATGGGATGGTGCAATGAGGTGTCACGGCAGCCCACAGAGAGCTGAGACAGTCGGTTCCCACACACACACCTGCAGTGCCACTTGCCCTCTGCAAACCCATGTGTCCTTGGATGGTTCTGCCTCCCTGCCACTGCAGCACCCACAGCAAGTGGCTCCTGGGCTGAGTGGGCTTCTCCCTGTGTGCTGAGAGCGAGTCTGGGATTACCTGGACATGTTATCGGGTGAGCAGGCCGAGTTGTTGCCTGTGGAGATGCTGGTCTCCATGCTGTCCGAGCTCTCCAGGCTGAGCGTGTCGTACGCGTGGTCCAGCTCCTCAGCCCGGGGCCTGCTGCCGAGGGGGTGGTGATGGAGGATGGAGTGATGCATGAGCGGAGGGTAGGAGGGGAAGGGAGGCTGCCCGTGCAGCGCTTCCCACTGCGACTGCGCCTCGGCCGCCGCCTTCTGCTTCAGCTCCGCCAGGCGCCGCTTCTGCTCCTCGATCACCTGCTGACCTGCAGCCCGGGGAGCGGAGAGGCGGCTCAGCAGGAGAGCGGGGTGCCCTGCGGGCAAAGCCGCAGGGGTCCCTGCCACTGGCCCCGGATGCAGAGTGCAGGATGCTGCCCTGGCAGTGCAGCAGGGCCCAGCCACGTGTGCTGCAGCCCGTGCCCTGCACGGTGCTCGTGTCTTGCCCGCATGGGGTGCTGCGCAGGGGATGCACACACAGCCAGCCACGCTGCGCTCGCTCACCCTTCTGCTGCAGGGCCAGCTGCCGCTTGGTCTCGATGTCCTGCAGCGTGGCCGCCAGGTTGCGGGGCAGGCTGCCCGTGCCGCTGGCCGCGTGTGGGGGGCCCTACATCAGGATGGTGCATGCTGAGCAGGACTGCAGCCCGTGCCCACGCCACAGCACCCGCATCCCTCCCTCCGACATACCTTGGGCGACGGGCTGCGCCCCAGCACCGCAATGTTGAGCTGTGAGGACGAGGGGGTGCCGCTCTTCATGCGGGGGGCCACACCACCTGCCTCGCTCTCCGTTTTGGCACGATAGACCTGGCACAGAGAGGCGGTGCTCAGGTGGAAAGGGAGCGAGGCCCCTGGTCGGGTGGCACGAGCCCTCCCAGCCCAGCACAGAGTGCCCGCTGCCGCAGGGGGACACGTCCCTCGGCTGTGCCAGCTACAGCTGCCACGGGACAGCGGGCACAGGCAAAGCTCCCAGTGCAGCACCGGTGTGGAGGGAAGCACGTGGCCCTGGCCCTGGGTGACACCCGGCTCCGCATCCTGGCCCTGGTGCCGCTCGGCAGCCCACAGCCCCACACAGGGTGCAAAGCAGCGCGTTACCTGCAGAGGCTTTTGAGAAGAGTGAGCTTTAGCAGGCAGCGGAGGAGGAGAGGAAGGAGGAGAGACAGTGGGGGAGGCTTCAAAGGCAGCCATAGCCTCCTGGTACCACTTCTCTAAATCAAGGGCTGGGAGCCACGTGGGGCCCCCGGGAAGATGCTTCTCCATCTGAAGAAAGAGAATGCGTGAGACAGAGGAGAGGCGCTGCAAGAGCACAGTGAATGCAAGCTCCAGGCTGCAGCGTCCCTGCCCTGCAACCGGGCAGGGGAGCCAGGACACAAACCTCTGCGGGGCCGCCCGGAGAGCAGCGAGGCAGCGCGGGAGCAGGAGTGCAGCCGGCGGCTGGAGCGGCCCGGCCCGGCAGGGCAGCGGCAGCAGCGCTGCCCAGGATCCCTGCAAGCTGCTCAACGGTCACGTACTGCGCAGAGAGAAGCAGAGTGAGTGCGGACAGGGGGCTCGCAGCAAGGAGAGGAAGAGAGGCACACGAGGCTGCTGCAAGCACAGCCCCAGGGAGACATGTCCCAGGCCCGGCAGAGCCAGGCTGCCCGTCTGCTCCCCGCCTCCCTCACACGGGGCTGTCCCCAAGTGCCGTCCCCAGCACCAAGGGCTCTGAGCTCTCCATGAGCTGCTCAGTCAGCACAGCCGCTCTGCTCAGCGGGACTGTGGCCCGTGGAGAGGAGGGTTGCGAGCTGCAGGGCACACACGGGACCCCGAGCAGCACGAGGGTGCTCTGCAGCGGGTACCTCGTTGAGCGCAGGAGGCAGAGCAAGCGGGAAAGCAGGCGGAGCAGCAGTGGGGGCAGCAGCGGCAGCTTTAGTGTCCGGGCGGGGGCCATGCGCACTGCCGCAGAACCTGAAAACGTCAGACATCCTCATGTACTCCTGGAAAGCCCCGCGAGGAGAAGGAGGAGAGTTAGAGCCGTGTGTTGCCTCGCAGCGCGCGCCGCGAGCAGCAGCCAGGCTCCCTGCGCGGGCACCTGCACCCGCCCCGGCGGAGCCCCCACCTCGCCTGCCACGCACCAGCCCCCACGAGCTCCGTGGAGCCACAGAGGCCCCTTGGCAGGGCTGTGCTGGCCTTAGAGCTGCAGCACGAGCCGGAGGCCACCCTGCTCCACAGAGCGGCAGGCTCAAACTCGCACACAGAGCACAAGAGAGGAGAGGCAGCGCAGCCTTGAGAGCTGCTGCGCAGGCACGGGGCAGCTAAAGGAGAAAGCACCGTGCCGCTTGCCCGTGCTTCCCTGCGCGCCTCCTGTCCTGCCCCATCGCACGTTAGTCTGGTTAAGGCTCCGGTGCCCCCTGGCTCTTTGCTGGCCTTGAGGCAGCTCATGCAGCGGCACGCGGGCCCAAGGGGCACAAGCGAGCAAGCAGATGTGATTAGTGCTGGTACCTCGAGTGCCGCGGGGCGGGAGCGGGCGCAGGCAGGAGCTAGCGAGGCTGCTCCTGGCAGTGGACTTGGGGGCTGAGCTCCCTCCCGCAGCTCGCAAGCCTCCGAGATATGGAGTGTCTCCTGTTGGAGAGCAGAGATTGCGTTGGCGAGGCGGGCATGGCCCGGTGTGTCCCAGGACAGCCCGGAGGCGCAGGAGCAGGGACACAAGCACATGGCAGTGCGCAGCCCGGGGCCACAGCGCACAGGCTTGGGCCACACCAGCTCGGAGCCAGCACCTTGCACGCTACAGGAGCAACTCTAGGGCAACCCCGCAGCCCCAGTTACCTCTTTGAGAGCGGAGGACAGTTTGGGGAAGCTTCTGCCGCCGGTGACCAGTTGGTACCTCCTCTCCAAGGACAGCAGCTTCTCCTTCTCCTGCGCACATGCAGTGGCAGTCGGGACAGAGAGAGCAACGGGAGTCAGAGGGTGGCACGGGCCCAGCACTGGCCCCGCGGTGACAGTGGCAGTGGTGCCGGTACCTTCTGCAGCAGCTGCAGGACGCCGCTCCTGTCGCGGGCCAGGCGCTCGGCCTCCTGCGCACTCTGCAGCCGCACCTGGGCCGCCTGCGCATCGAGCGCGGCCAGCCGCTCCTGCCGGGCGATGCAGGGCTCAGCACCAGTGGCAGCGCCACCTGCACCCACCCGCCCGCCCGCCACATGCCCACCTTCCTGCGCGCGATGCTGCGCTGGCACTCGGCCTTGCTCTGCAGCAGCTGCTGGCCCCGCGTCTCGCGCTCCTCCTCCAGCCGGCTCTCCCTCTCCAGCTGCTGGAACTCCAGGTCCTCAAAGAGCTTTGCCTCCGTCTCCAGCACCTCCGCCTCCTTGGGGCACACAAGTGTGGGCGCTGCTTAGGGCAGGACTGGCACTGCAGCACACGGCTGGGCTGCAGTGGCTGCAAGGGCAGGCAGGTCCACACAGCCACCACGGGGATCCACTGCGCAGGGACTCACTCACCATGGCCAGGAGCCAAGGGCACCTGAGCACACTGGGCACAACCCCGCACACTGCTCACGCACAGCAGTGACACGGACAACCCCAGGCAGCCTCAGCCCGCAGGGCAGCTGCACATGCAGGAAACACTGCAATGCACAGAGTGCACCACAGTCCCGTGCCACCTGCAGCCACCATCAGTCCACCCTGTCCTCTTGCACTGATGCATCACCCAGGCTGCATTTAGGGTCTGTAAACGGCACCCCAGCAGCCAGAGCCATCAGCAAGGCAGTTCCCTCTGCTCTTTTTCCAACACACGGCCCAGGTTTCCCATGGGCCTTTCCACCCTGTGCCCAGGGCAGCGCTCAGAGGGCGTCGAGCTGCCCTCGCACGAGCACAGCACCGTGCCCCGCATATCAGGGCAGCACTGGCTGCAGGTGGCAGCCCCTGAAACCCAGTGCAGTCCAATGCGGGGTGGCTGCAGGCAGCCCCGGCAGATTGCAAGCCAAGTGCATGCAGCCGCTAGGCTTAGCGGCGCTACCGGGGCTGCATGTGTCTGGGCTGCGGCTGACGCTGGCCAGCGCTGCAGCAGGACGCCACGTAACGCGGAAAGGCGCTGCAAGCGACGCAAGTACAACCTGCCCGCACGAAAGGGACCATTCCCCGGAGCGGCCGAGAACGGCCCGTGCGGACACAGAGCTCCCGCGTGCCCCGGCGCCGCGGCCGCCCTGCCGGCTCTCCTGGCTGCGGCGCGGGGCAGCCCGCGCAGGCTCCCTGGCACCCGGGGCTGTTGCTGCCGGGGCCGCGGTCGCCCCGCTCGCGCTGCCGAGCCGCCCTCGAGCTTACCGAGAGGGTGGTGCCAGGCGGCAGCCGCCTCCGCGCCGGGTGCGAAGCGTTCGGCGCGGCCCGGGCAGCGTGGCCTAGGCTGGGGCGAGGGAGGTGCCCCGCTCCGGGGGGGAGAGACACTGACCCTTCGCATCTGCTCCTGCAACTGCTCCCGCATTGACTCAGGGCACTTATCAAGCTGGCTCTTCGACTCTGCGTAAAGCGCCTGCAGTTTTGCTAGCTCCTTCCTTCCTGCATCAAGCTTTGCCCTTTCCTGAATTGGGGGAGAACAAAACAAAACAAAACAAAAACAAAACAAAACAAAAAAAAAAAAAAAGAGAAAACACACTTCTCAAATGCACGCCATGCAGAAGCGGCCATGTTAGAGAGCATCTCTGGCATGAGAAGGGAGGCAGCAGGTCCCTGGGAGCAGGGAGCAGAGCCCGCTGCCCGGCCAGGCTGCCCGCAGCAGTTAGGACACTGTTAGTCCTTGGGGGGCACCTCAGTCTCCTATTGCACCGCAGCCAGCCCCACTGTGGCCTCCTGAGCACCTGGAAAGTTGCTGTGGGTCTGCAAATGTGCTGGGAACCTGTGCAGCCCCCGCAGGGCTCCCGAGACGCGAGCACTGCCACAGGCCACGGCACTAGCAGACGGGGATGTCAAGGATAGCAGCTACATGTTCTCTTTAAGAAGCACTCAGCGCCCAGGCCGCGATGGATGGACCGAGCAGGGCCGATACGCGGGCCCAGTGCTCACTGCCCACCCTTGTGTGCAGGAAGGGCTTCCCCCACGCCCGATGCTGGCAGTGCAACCAGGAGACTGAGACCCAACCCCACTTGGTTAATCAGCTCGGGGGCCCCAAAGATCCCCAGGCTTCCCGCTAGCAGGTTAGTGGCAGAGCAGATAGACAGGGCACCATAAGAGGCAACCGGCAGTCCCAACTCCTGCACCTGATCCCTATGAGAACAGCACCCTCTGCATCCTGCTCACGAGAGAGCTTCAGCCCCGTGGGGACGCTGTGGAGAGACCCTGCCAAGCCCTGCATGTCCCACCAGCAGGAACACCCTGCCCGGAGCTCCACATCTCAGCCATTTCTGTCAGCAGTGAGGAGCGCGCTCCGTGTTTCAGACGAGAGCGCTGCGCTGGCTGCCCGCACGCAGCCCTGTCCCTGCGCGGCACAGCACGCACCTGGCTCAGCCCTCGCGTCCCGCGGACACCCGGCCACAGCTGCTCCCTGCTGCCCCGCGCACCCGCCGCAGCGGAGCACCGTCCAAGGACCGGAGAACGCTGCACGTTCAGCTGCACAAACACCTGCTGCAGGAAGGGAGAGGACGTGCGGCAAGCATGGGTGGTGAGGCCGCTGCACCACAGGTGCCCCAGAGCACAGGACATGCAGAGACACCGGAGCAGGGGGGATGCAGAGGGGCACAGTTAGAGTGAGTTAGTGCAGGTGGGTTAGGAAAGGAAGCGCTTTGCCCAGCAGCCGTGGGAAGTTTAATTTCTCCCTGCAGCCCTCCGAGCTCTGCTGTTTTGGGGGAGCACCGGACACTTGTGTAAAATGCTGGAAAAGCAGGGGCAGCCCAGGCTGCAGCGCCCAACCCTGTGATTGCCGCCACAGCGCAGCCCTATGAGCAGAGCAGCGCGGGCTGCAGGCACTTGTGCCCGCTGGCGCCACGGGGAGGGCAGCGCTGCCGTGAGCTCGGGCGCACAGCGAGGACGAGCTCCTGCTCACAGCGTGGTGGCTCCTGGGCAGGCAGCCTCGTCACGCACAGCCTCCATCGGCCTGTGCCTTCCACCGCGCGGCCAAGCGCCCTCGCTGCTCCAGGCTGGGCAGCAGCAGCGGAGCCGCCCAACACACGCCAGGACCCCGCGAGGAGGGCGCCGGGACCGGCGTGCCGCGCACCGACCGCATCCTAGGTGGGCATGCGGGGGCAAAGCTAGCAGCCCGCACACGACGGTGCTGCGCACAAGCAGGGGCCTCTGCAGCAAACATGAGTCCGTGCTGGAAAGGAGAGAGCAGGAGGGCTCCAGTTGCCCCAAGAGGTGCCTCTCGACGCCCAGGTGCAAAGCTAAGGGTCCTGCAGTGGGGCAGCCTGCCCACAACTGTGAAACGCTTGGCAGAAGATGGCACAGCCTCTCCAGCAAGCTGAATGCCCCAGCAGTCACCGCCACCATGCGCGAGTCCACAAGGCTGCTCCGATGGGCAAACTCCCTGCAAGCCTCGCTCACCCGCAAGGGCAGGAAGTGTCAGGAGGGAAAAGCCAGTGGTGCTGCCTCCTGGCAAGACCCAACACGTGCAGGAGACGACCACCAAAACGCACCCCAGCACCAGGCGCTGCTTCCCCTGCAGAGCCCTGGAAGCTGTGTGTCAGTGCCAGGCAGCCGCAGTGACAGACACCGCCGCGACACCAGCCAGAGCCCACCCTTCCTCCCTGCAGAGACCCAACAAGTCCCCAGGGGCATCTGCAGCCTGGGCAGCCGCCGTCCTGCTGCAGGCTGGACACAAGTTCAGGCCACGCTGTGCCAGGATGAGCTGCGGAGGGTCAGGGCTGGATGGGCTTCCCACAGCCCCAGTCCTGCTGCTGAACGGGTCCCTGCATGGGGCTACCTTGTCGCGCTCCCTGCAGATGCTGGCGTCCAGGTGCGAGAGCTTCTCCTGCAGCTGCCGCAGCACCTCCTGCTCCTGCTGCAGCCGTGCCACCTCCGACTCCCGCTCGCCCTGCAGCAGCGCCTGCTCCAGCTCTGCCTGTGCACACACGGAGCCCTCAGTGCCCGGGCCAGCCCTGCTGCGCTCCCCCGGACCAGGGGCACGGGAGGCCTCGGCACCGCAGGTCCAGCACAGTGCCCACGTGCCAGCCGTGCTGTACTCTCACCTCTCGCGACGTCTCCTGCAGCTGCTGCTCCATCTCCTTGATGCGGCCCTTGAGCTCATCCAGGTGGCCAAGCACAGCAGCTCGCTCCTCCTCCAAGCGCTGCACTTCTGCGGCGCGGGGACCCACCAGCTCCTCGTGCTGTGCACGGCACAGGTCAGCGCCGCGTGCGCAGCACCACGGCCACGTGCGCCCGCCCCGCTGCCCGGCCCCTCACCTCCTGGTGGGTGCTCTCCGTGCTGCTGCACTCCTCCTTCAGGTTCTCCTCATCCGAGCGCTCCAGGCTCTCCGCGTGCCGCAGCACTCTGGGCTCCTCAGCTGTGCGCCCTGGCCCTGCAGTGCCCATGGGCCTAGGCACCCGCTGCCCCGCGGGCGCCTCCATCTCAGCAGTGAGCAGCGTGGCCCCCGCCTCAGCACCCTCCGTCTTGGTGTACTCGGCACAAAGGTTGAGGATGGTCTCTAGGCGCTGCCGCTCCTGTGGGGACACACACTCAGCGCTGCCCTCCTGCCCGCTCCCTGGGTGCTCAGTGCTGCGGGAACGGCGCTTGCAACAGCGGCACCACCGCATGCCACAACAGCTCCAGACACTGCACCACATGCTGCTGCACTGCCCATGCCCATTGCACACGCAGGGAGGGCAGTGGGGCTGTGCTCGGGCATGGGTGACACCACCCCAAGCCCCCAGCCCAGCACTGGGCAGGGTTCCCGGCACACCAAAGTGGAGACAGACTAATTAGAGACAGCAGTCTCCACGCTCGCCGCGCACGGCTATTTCTGGCGGGTGATTCAGGCTGTCTGGGCACAGCGTGAGTCAGGGCTGAGCCAAGGTGGCTGCGGGCCGTGCAGGGTGGCTCTGCTGCAGGGATGCAGCCTCCCGTCCCGCACTGCCTGCTGCAGGGGCAGCTCCCGCCACACCGCAGGGCTGCGCGATGCTGCCTGCACCCTCCTGCCCGTGCTGCACCTGCAAGCCTGCAGCGAGCAGCGGGACAGGAGCCGCATGCTTGGCCACCACGCAGGGCTGCCCGTGCCCTCCCTGGGAAAACAAGGGCGGCGCAGCCCCACCCCAGCAGCTGCTCGCTCTGCAGAGCCCTGTCCCAGCCTGAAATAGAGCGGCGCGACGGGCGCGGAGCTCCCCGCTGGGAGCAGCATCCGTGCAGCCCTCAGCAGGCACGAGGTGCCGGGGCCACCAGAGCCCCTGCTCCGCCACGCGCTGTTGCAGAGCTACAGAGGAGACACTGCAGCCTGCTCCCGCTGTGAGGGAAGGGTCCAGCGCGGCACAGCAGGGCTGCACAGCAGTGGGGGGCTGGCCCTGACGCCAGCTGTGCACACACCGGAGTGCCAGCTGCCGCTGCGCACGGTAATCCCTGCGGATAAGCCGGGAGCAGTACTCTGCGCACGTTACTGGCAAGCCGCTGCTCCCAGCTGCAGCAATCCCCATGGATGGGCGGCAGCAGGAGCGCAGGGCCATCTGCAAGGAGGCGCCTGCACGTCCCAGGCTACACAAACCTGGGCTCGGCCATAAGGTCCCTGCATCCCCAGGAGCCTCCCTGACCCTGCGCCCTGTCCCAGCGTGCGCGTGCAGCGGCTCACCAGGCGCTCCATCTCCTGCTCGCGCATGCGCTCCTGCCGCTGGCGTCGGTGGTATTCCAGCAGCTCGTCCTCGTTGTCACTGATCTCGCTGATGCTGTTCTTGCGCTCGCGCGGGCCAGGCAGCTGCCGCAGCTCCCCCGAGAGCTTGCGGAGCACGCGGGGGCTCTGCCGCGGTGAGGGCACGGTGGTCAGCGAGCCTAGGCTGTATGCAGGGCTCAGGGCGCCCGGGCGCCGCGCGGAGGGCATCTCAGCTGCGGGGCTGCCGCTGCGGGCGCTCCTCCCCGCCGGCTCCTCCCGGCCGCGGCGCCGGGTGCGGGGGCTCTCGGGGACGTCACGGGCGAGCCGAGGCGGTGGGGACGGCGATGGTGGGGGTGGCGCACCGGGGTTGAGTGATGCCCCGGGGCGGCGCGCGGGGCACGGGCTGAGCGGGGGCAGGTCGCGCAGGCTGTCAGGGCCACGGCGGCCCAGCCGGGGGCTCTCAGGGGGCTGCCGTGGGGCAGCGCGGGGGCTGCTCGCCCCAGGCGGTGGGGCCACGGTGTGGCTGTAGCTGGAGGAGCGCGCGGGCACGGTGGGTGGCGTGGCAGGGCTCCGTGCGGGACTGGGACTGGCACGGCCGGGCAGCGAGGCAGCGTCATGGCTGGTGCCAGCCGGGAAAGCTCCAGGGCTCGGCGGTGGCGAGAGGGGGCAGCGCCCGGCCCCATTGGGCACCGGACGGCCAGAAGCTGGCAGCGGCGACGGCTCCTCCAAGGCCAGTGAGTCCATGATGTCCTGCAGGTCGCGCTCGATGGAGCTGACGAGGGAGCTGTGGCTGGGCCGCGTGCGCTGCGGCGGCTCAGGCGGGCGGGTGCCGTTCACCAGGGCCTCGGGCTCTGCAGGCAGGGGAACATCAGTGGGGCACAAGGATGGACCCCACTCGCGCTCCCACCCACCAGCTCTGCCGGGGACACCGCACTGTCACGCCAGGTGTCCCGTCACCCGGACAACAGACACCCGATCGTGCTGTGGGGCACACAGCCGTGCCAGCCCCGCACGCAGCCCGTGCCCGCCGGCGCTGCACGGAGCCGCCAGCGCTGGGGCGGGCGCCAGGCCGGACGCAGGGGTGGCAGCGCAGTCCTCGGGAAGACAACGCGGTCGGGCTCTGCTTTGCAGGGAGGCCGGCAGACACGGCCCCAAGCGCACCCGAGCTTGAGCCTCAGCATCAATCTCTGCCCTTGTCTGCTCACGCGCTCAGTCTGTTGCTGTTCAATCACCCGTCCCCATGTGCAGCCCCTGCCCACATCCGCTGCAGCCCGACATCCCAGGACGCTTCCGCTTGCCATGCTCCTTGCCCGGGAAGCGCCTCTGCTGTGCACCCGTGCTCGCTCGGCGCCGCGAGATAAGCAGTCGGCCCCTCGTGCCCTGTAGCCAGGGACACGGCCTTGGGGGCTGGCGTCGCTGCACGCAAGCAGCGCTCCCACGGCCGCCCGCGGCGACCTCCATGGGGAAACATCGCGATCCCGAGGCACGCTGCGGCGTGATGAGCAGCGCAGCCGCCTGGGCGCTGCTGCCGCTTGCTGCTTCGCAGGCACCATTAACAAACACAGCCCCACATGGCAGCCACAGGTTGCAGGCCCCCGAGCGCACCGCACACGGCGTCACCTACTTGCTGGGAGCCCGTAGAGGGCTGCGGGGCCCTGGCTGCCCGCGGGGATCATGCTCTTCATCCACTTGGCTTCTGCAGGGTGATTGAAGCGCAGGAAGGTGGCCTGGCCCAGGCAGATCATGCACCCTGCGGATAGAGCGGGGAGGTTGGAGCCAGCAGGTCTGGCTGCAGCGTGCAGGGCAGGCTGTGTGTGGCACAGGGGGGCGCGCTGCTCGCAGAGCTCGCATGCAGATCAGCGCATCTCAGCAGCCACGGCCAGGGTTGGTGCGTGCGGCTCCTCGGCAGCACGGAGCCAGCCGTGCTCCAGTGCCGCTGCCACCAGTGTGGAGAAGACAGCTCCTGTCTGCAGCAGCTGGGTGCCTTCTCCCTGCCTGGAGCAGGCGTCCGCTCCAACAGGGTGCCGGGCAGCACCAGGGCGCACGGCCTGGGGACAGTGCACTGCTTGGGGTGGGCACAGCTCTGCTGCCCAGCACAACTGCAGGAGGCCTGGCCCACGTTGGGGCTCCCTGTGCTCCGTCCCCGCACGGGCTGAGCCTCATTGCGGAGTAGCCCAGCTGCAAGGCAAGGCCCGGCGATCTCACTGCACTCTTTGTTGCTCGACCCGGCAGCTGGGCGGGAGGCGGCGGCTCCAGGAGCAGCTGGGCCCGGCCACATCCCGGCCTCTCGCACAGGGTCACGTCTCTCCCCGCCACGCGTGAGGGAGAGGGCAGGATGGTCGGTGCCACCGGGGCCTGCACCCCTCTGCACCCAACCTGCAGCCTAGCACACACTCTAGGCTTGGGCACGGAGGCAGCCGAGGCCACGCAGCCGCTTGCAACCGCGCTGTGTTCCCTCTGAGCGGAGCCACAGAGCCCAGACCTGCCCAGGCAGGGGCTCCTCACAGTGTTTTGCAGGGAAATGCCGATGCTCCTGAGCAACGGAGGGAGCAGCACCCGGAAACCAGGGTGCCAAAGTCCCACACCTCCTGCTCCACCCAGGGCAGCACCAGGTGCAGAACAGAGCCCACAGGAAGGGCCAACCTGCTCTGCACTGCTGCGCCCAGCTCTCGGTTGGGAGCCCCCACAGCACTGCCCGCACCCCCACCAGCCCCGGGCACCCTCCGGAGCCGGGTGCTCATCGGGAGCTCGCTGAGAGCAGGCGCCGCAGGGAGGGGGCGCTGGGGCTGGCAGGGCGCTCCAGACACACCCTGCTTTGAAGCGGCTGCCAGCGCCCCAGGGAGAGGTTTGCTCTGCGCGGCAGCCACGGCTCAAAATCCCTGCCCGCGGGGGATGTGCCGTGCAGAGCAGGGAGCGCCAGGCCGGCGGCTGCAGCGGGACGCACGGCCGGAAGAGACAGCGACCGCCTGTGTGGCGGGGCCCCGTGCGAGCCGCTCCGTGCAGGGCAGCTGCCCAAAGCCGGTGCATGCGGCGGGGTGCGCAGGGCAGCACCAGGCCGCGCTGGGGCTCTGCACCGGTGGCTACGCAGCCCCGCAGGGCCATGCGACCCTGAGCATGTGGCAGCCGCGAGGTCCCCCTGGAAGCAGCAGGAGCCGCCAGGCAGGGAGATGCAGGGCAGGGGCGCGGGCAGCCCAGGCTCTGGCCCTCTGGCTCGGCTGAAGCAGCCATGCGGCGAGGCCGAGGGCTGCAGCAGCAGGTGCTTCCCACAGCGGCATGCGGGGAACGTGGTGGTTCCAGGGCTGCGCGCTCAGGGCGCCTCCCCGCCGTTCCCACCCATACCCGGGCAGCACCACTCAGCCGGGTGCCCGGGACCAGGGCCAGCAGCTCCGAGCAGGACTCCCGGCTCGCGCGCTGCTCTACGGGGCCTTGGGCCGCCGGGGCAGCAGCTGCGAGGCAGGGGCTGCGGGGCCTTTGTGCAGATAAAGCCCCCCTGCCAGGGGGCTGCCCAGGAGCAGAACTGACGCCGCGGGCTCCCGTGCAACCCGACACCGCGGCCGGCGGCGAGATGGCGGAGGGCGAGGGGCCGAGCGGCTCGGGGCAGGGCGCGATGCCGCCCGGGCGCCCGAGGCCGCCTCGCCGCGCTCGGAG
>VZSG01001081.1:141448-153344 GCA_013398315.1 Nothoprocta pentlandii | reverse complement strand
CGCAGGAGGGGCCCCACACGGGCCCCCGCACCCGTGTTGCCCTCCGCACGCACAGGAGGCCTCCGAGGCGGCCGGTGCTGCCCTACCTTGCGTGAGGCGCGTGGGCCGCTGCAGCCGCACGCCGTCGATGGCACACGCGTTGCCGCAGGGGTGCAGCGTGAGCGAGCCCTGCGTGTTCTCGATGTAGCAGTGCTGGGGCGCCAGCCCGGGGCCCTGCAGCACGATGTCTCCCGACACTGAGCCGATCGTGGTCCGGCCTAGGGGCAGAGGAGCAGCTCAGCACCCGCCTCATGCCCTCCATCGTCACCCATGGTGCCCCCGCAGCGCAGTGAGGCCCCCGGCTGCCCCCGGTGCAGCAGAGGCCGGGCACACTCAGTGCACAGGCAGCCCCCCCAGGGACGTTGGCCGCCTGGGAGCCACTGGCGGCTCCAGCAGTGCCCGCCGTTGCCAGGAGCAACCGCTCAGAGGAGCAGCTGGCTGCTGCCTTTAATCCGCACTCTAATCCGCGGCCGAGCACCGGCGCCGCGAGCAGGTGCGGGCGGCGCCGGCGTCGGGGGCACTCACCTTCCTCCAGCGGCAGCAGCGTGATGGCCGTGCTGAGGCGCCCGCTGCCCAGGCTCACCAGGTGCGGCTTCTCCGTCTGCACCTTGAGCCCCTGCCCGGTGTCAATGAGGTCCAGGGGGCTGTTCTGCAGGGACAAAGAGGCTGTGTGGCCATGGGGCACAGCAAGGGAGGGCTGCAGGAGCTGCCCAGCCAGTCCAGCCCCAGCAGGACAAGGAGCGCGAAGGGCACGTGCAGTGATTCGTCCCCACAGCGCCTGCACCCGGCCTGCCCACTGCCAGGACCCACAGCTGCAGTGAGCAGCCAGGAGAGCCCTGCAGAGCCGCTCCATGGGGCTTGGGCTGCATCTAACGGGATCTGTGGCGGCAGCCGCTTAGCTCAATTGGCTTTAGTGCCGATCCCCTAATAGGATTGGGCCAAGGAGAGGCCTGGGCAGCCCCAGAGCCTTCATGGGGCAGCTGCGGAGCAGGGACAGCATGGGGCAGGTCTTGCAGGGCAGCAGGAAGCTCAGGCCCCATGGCACCCACGCACGTGCCCACCTGGATGATGGTCTGCACCCTGCGGGCTGGGCTGGCAGCGCTGCGGCTCGACACATCCATGGTGCCCACGTGCGCACACCTGGTGCTCTTCAGCAGGGGCGGCTGCTGCAAGGAGAGGGGACGTCAGAGAAGGGCTCGCTGGAGGCTGCCGTGAGCAGGATGGGTGACACCGAGCAACACACGTGCCAAGACCTTCTGGCCCTCGCAGACTGAGCATTCGCCTTGCAAGCCTGCCCAGCCCAACAGCCATCCAGGCCGGTGCCTCTCCCAGGGCTGTCCTGAGCACAGCAGGGCTCCGTATGCTGCCCCGCCGACCCAGGAACCTCTCGAACCCCTGCACGTGCTGCTGAGAGCAGCTCCCGGGAGAGCAGGGCCATCCATGCGCACCCACTCTGGTCTCCTGCCACTCGCCTGTGCCGCAGGACCACGTGCCCGTGTGCCACGGGGGCTGCCGCACCGCTGCCTGGCCCCGCAGCATAAGCACAGCAGCCTGGGGAGGGAAGCGATGCTGCGAGCCAGCAACTTCCTGCGCGCGGTGCTCAGACCACTTGTTGCGCCTTGGCAGCCGGGACGCTCCAGGGTTACTAATTTTACCGTCTGCGCCCATGTCCCTCCCTTCCGCCAGGCCGGGTGTCCGCGCTTAACCCTTCCCTGGCGCCCTGGGGGAGAGGCTGCCCTGCGCGGGGGCTACACCCCGGACAAGGTGCTGGCCTGGGCAGCTGGCAACGCTGTGCACTCCGCTGGGAACGGCTCCCAGCAGCGCCGCTCCGGACGGGACTCGGTCCCTGTGATGGCGCCCTGGGGTGACGCAGACCCCGGACAACAACAAGGGACCGTCCCGCAGCGCCCGGCTGAGAGGGAGCGGGGGCGAGCGGGCAGCTATTACACACTGCGGAAAAAATGAAGCGCTGGAAAACAGCAGGGCCGGCTGCAGGGCTGGGACACAGCCCAGGCATCCGCTCTGCTCTGCTCCATAGGAGCGGTGCCGGCCGCCCCATGCCCGGAGCTCCCGGGGACCGCAGCTGGAAGCGGCTGTGCTGAGTGGCACAGGATGTTCAGCCTGCTCGGCACCTTCCCGATGGGCAGGGGCAGCGCTCCCAGACCCCCAGCTCCATGCAGCCCCTCACGTCACCCTTACCTGTCGCCTGGTGCCGGGCTGGCCGCCAAGCGGCAGCCTGCGTGGCACAGTGCCCATGTCCCCGCACACCCACCGGCACCGCCAGGCAGGCCCTGCGCCCCTTCGCCTGCACCGAGGCCCCGCGGCGGCTGCACGGGAAGGAAGAAAGGCACCGAGGGGCCGGGCTCCCACATCGGAAGGGAGCGGGGCCAAGGTGGGATCCTGAGCGGCGTTAACCCCTTCCCAGCGTGGCCAGCCCCAGGGTGTGGGTGCCCTGTCCCGCCGAGGTGCCCGACGCACAGACCCTGCCGGGGCGGCAGCGCCCGGTGCCCAGCAGTGCGCTCACCTCGGCACCGTGTGGCCCCTCGCGCGGCAGCAGCAGGAATGCAGCGAGGGCCACGGCGGCGGCGCCCCACCTCCGCGCGGGACAAGGCAGCCTTTCTTCTCGGCTGGGCAGCAGAACGCCCGACTTGTTCCCGCCGGGAAGAGGCGGCCGCAGCAAATGCCAAGGGGTCGGGCTCATGGAGCGCAAAATAGCAAAGGGCCCCCACTACCCCGGGCGTGCAGCCCCACCAGACCCCCTCCCGTGGGCGCCGAGGAGGAGCGGGAGCAACAAAAAGCCCTTTCTTCTGCCGGGCAGCCAGGCCTCACCTGGGTGATGCGGGGCCAGGTCACGCGCAGGGGCTGTGCTCCCGGGGACAGCCTGTTCAGAGGACGCAGCCGGTGTCACCCAGCTGCATCCCGGGGGCAGCCTCTCAATGTGGAGCCTGCTGGGCTGGCCCTGCCTGGGTGCGAGCAGAACACCCTGGAGCAGCCCACGCTGAACGGAGCAGGGGCCAGGCATGCGGGGCCACCGAGTGCCGGTTTGTTCGTCCCTCCCTGCCATCAGGATGAGTCATGGGAGGAGACTGCGTGGGCGAGTAACGGGAGCGCGTTGCACATCCACGCGGGCTGGTGGCCAACTTGGCTGCACGCGGCAGCCCAGCTGCCTGCGCACTCAGAGCCGCTGCCCCTTCCCACAGCCTCCGGCCCCAGAGCGCGTGGGAGAGGCAGGCGCCGCTGGCACCCGGCCGCGAGGAGGGTCGGGGGTCCCGGCCGCCCCACACTGCTTCCTGCCCATGGGGACGTGCGGATGGCGGCGGGATTCCCCATCCCGCGGCCACGGCCGCGTTTCCCAGGGCGCAGCCGCCCCCGCCATCCTGCTGCGCGGCCCCCGGCGCCCTGTCCCGTCCCGCCGGCAGCGGGGGCGGCCGCGCCGCGGGCCGCGTTGCTGTGGAGACACAACACGCCGGCAACACGGTGGCCAGGAGGCTGCGCGAGGCCCGCGGGAGCACAGGAATCCCGGCCGCACCCACTGAGCTCAGCGCTGGGGGCGCCTGCAGCTGCGGCCGTCGCGGGGGCTCTGCTGGGGTGCAGGCAGGAGCCCTGGCCACGCGACATCCCCGTGCCCGGACGGCCCCATGCGCCCCAGCACTGCTCCCCAGCGCGGCTGCCCATGGCCGTGGCTCCCGGCCAGCGACAGCGCTGCAGGGCAGGACGCAGCTCGTGATGCCCTAGCGCAAGCTGGAGCTGCAGCCCTGCCCCAGGCCGGGCCTGTAGCGGGGCCTGAGGGGCCTTCCTGAGCTCCATCTCGCCCCTAGGCTGCAGACACCCCAGCCCAGATAGCCCAGGCAAACACCCCATCATGTGTGCAGCCAAGAGCGGTCGCTCCCGCCACTCTGCCCTTTCCCACGGCTCCGGTCACCCGCTGTGCCCTGAAGCGACTCCAGTTGTGTGGTGTCACTGTAGGACAGGCAGCCCCAGAGCACCATCCCGCAGGTCACTGCCCTGCACACCGCTCTGTATGGTGACACGGCTGCTGCTGCGCCGCGCGGGCACCAGGGCACCCCGGTGTTTCTGCATGGTGTTTCCGCTCGTCCCAATGCGCTGGCAGCCCCGCTCATGGTCCCGCACCGCTCCCGGCCCGGCTGCGGCGCCCGCGACAGCGGCACCCGCGGCGCTCACCTCTCCGCTCACTCCAGGGCTGCTTTCCGTTTCGCTGTCTTCTCCTTCTGAACACGAAGCCCAGCCCACGTTGAGGCTCCCAGGAGCTGACACAGCCCCTCACGCATCAAGGTGCCAAAAATTCCTGCTCCAAGCTGCGTGGGGCTCCAAGCACTACCCGAGCTGGCTCTGGTGTGTGCAGCGCTGCCGAGGAAAACACCGCAAAACAAACAGAAACCCCACAAGGTACCTAACGCCAATGTGAAAACCCTCTCCGTTTTCTCGTATTTCAAATGTGCTACTTCTGGCCCCAGCTCTGCATTTAAAATCCAGGCAGCACAAGGCAGCAGAGCTCAGGCAAACGTAACAGCACAAGAGCCCATTCAGATGCTCATCTCGGGTAGCTCCGAGGCGATTGCAGGAGAATGAATCCTGCACACGATTCTGAGGCAAGCTTGTTTTTAGGGGCAACAAGCCTGACATTGTGCTAGTCTAATCCTCACCTCTTCTGCACCGGTCTGAAATCAGCTCCCGTGTCTTCTAGGGCAAATACGGTGGGAAAGCAAGGCAAGCGAGAAGAATTACAGCCAGTTTCCTTTTATAATACTCTTTATTTGATTAAAGAATTTGTAGTCTTGTATACACTGGAATGTGTCCTATTCCCTAGGCCATTGTTGTACAGGGTTACAAAAACTGTGTTTCTTTTTTTCTTTTTAGTAACACCCTGGAAATTTAAGAAAAAAATGCTCCTCGGATGTTGGAACTAACCTTGACTCCGATTTAAAATCATACAGACAAGCAACTCTCGAACACAGGTGAGTTATGGGGTTCATCGCCTACCTCGCTACAGAGCAGGGTCGCTGCCTTCCCTGCCAGGGCAGCCGCAGGGCTTTGTCCCCTTGCCGCCGCGCGCTGCTACCGGGGGGAGGCTGCTCACTTCTTTGGCAGATGGTCCTGGGAGATGTCCCCGAGCACGGGCTCTTCCCGGGGCAGGACGCGGCTGTGGGGCTTGTGAGGAGGGAGTAGCAGCGACAGTGGCCGCGGGGCTACGGCGGCACGCCAAGTCCTGCGGAGAGCCGCGGGGCGGGCAGAGGGGCCGGCCCTGCCGGGACAAGCAGCCTGCGCAGGAGCCCTTCAGCCTCCGCTGGGGTCGGGCCAGCCCAGCACGTGCTCGGGAAACTACCCCTTCCCTCCTCCTCCAAGACACAGGGATGAGAAAAGACACTTGTTCCAGGCAGCTCCTAGCACAACTTGCACGCAGGGGAACAGACCGGTCCCCACACCCTGGGGCACACAGAGGGCCTCACCTCCCTGAGCAGCACGGGCGGCTCGAGTCAGGATACGCACGTGGTTCTGGATGAACGAAGCCCCGTTTGAGACCTGCCCCGGGCAGGAAAGCCTGCCCTGCTGCTCGGTGCCCCTTCCCTCGCGGCCGCAACCAGACAGGCCAGCGGTGCCGCCTCTGCTCCCTACAGGGCCCCTCAATGCACCCCACACACCCCAGTGAACTCAAACGCAGGTCCACGCAGCACGGCAGGGCCCAAGGGGCAGCCGAGGGTGGCACAGAGGCATGGGGGGCGAGCAGGGGAGCCGGGACTCCCTGCCGCCCCCACACTCCTGCCACGTGCCCACCTTGGGAATCAGAGCCAACTTGTTCCCCTCCTGCCAGACAGAAGGGTCCAGTGAAGCAGAACGCCCTCGTGCACGTTATCTCAATGCCTGCTTTCATCCACAGAAACACAAGTTGAAGGCAGAGGAGAAATCAAATGGCAGCACCAACAAGAGAAGGGTGTGTGAGGCCTAGAAAGGGACGAGGATGATGATGTCTAGGATGCTCTGGGACCGAGCTCCGGGCGGCTTCGTGCGAGGAGAAGGGCAAGCGTCGCAGCCGGGTTGTCCGCGGAGAGCTCCCTTTTCTGCTGGCCAGTGAGAATCTGCCAAAGAAATTTGCAGCCTTTCCCCCCGTGCTCCTGTCAATACTCTGCCACAAACGTCTGTGAGGCAGGAACGCTGCCGATGGTGGACGGAGCCACGAGTCTTAGCAGAGAGGGCTGCGACGTTCCAGACATTCAGAATAAACTTCGGCCTCTTTTATTTTTTTTTAATTTAAAAATTTCCTTTGCGATTGCCCACAGCCGCCACTACAGGATTTCGTACTTGTCCACCAGGAAGGTGGTCTCAGTGGAAAACCGTACAGGACTGTTCCCCTCTACCTGGGTCACTTTGGTAACCTGTGGAGACAACACACAGCGGTCAGCGTGTGGAGAGTGCCACGGTCCAGCAGAACCTCCTCATCCACCCAGAGATGGGCGCACAGCTAAGGGGAGCCCTCTGCCTTGCAGAAGGGGTCCGTGCCGCAGGGAAGATCTGCGTTGCCAGGAAGCTGTCTCATTAAAGCAGCCTGTACTGAGGTTAGCAGCACTCGGGAGCTATGGAGGAGGCAGCCGTGTTTGTGGCAAGCAGATGCCACCGAGGCTGCCCGGGCGGCAAAGGGCAGCTCTCCTCAGCATGAATGGCAGGAGAGAGCAAGTGCTGCGAGTGCCCGCAGCGCACGGAGCTCTAAAAGCAAGTCCCGCGCGGGCAGCGACCCTACCTGTATGTTGCAATAGTTCTTTTTGGAGATGAAGGAGACTTGCACCGGAAAGAAGTCATTGGGCTGCCCAGCTATGCTGAACTCCAGGCTGCCGCTCTTGTTTTTGGCATCAATCACTGGCAGGCACCACTCGAGGAGGTTCCTCCGGCTGTCGTGGCGATACTCGCCATCGATCTCCCCGATCACCGGGGCCCCGACACCAGACCTAAAGCGGGCGAGAGGGAGCCCCACGAGCTCACGTGCCTGCAGCGAGGGGAGCAGCCACAGCCACGGGCCAGGCAGGGGCAGGGGGACGCTCCGTCTGTACGTGCAACGCTACTCACGGCAAAGGGATCGTGATGATCACATCGTTCAGCTCTAGGCTCTCCTCTTGCAGCTCGTACTCAATGTTAACGTCACAACCGTTCCCACTTTCCGACGGCCAGCAGTTAACTGAGGAGACAAGAAGAGCAGGTGAATCCACGTGGCATTCGTAAGCGAGGCAGATGACGAGGAAAGGATGCCCATGTGGGAGCAGGACACCGGTCTCAGCAGAAACACCTTGCCAGCAGCCTCGCGGAGCCTCACGGCCCAGAGACTGCTGCAGGCAGGGGACAGGCAGGGGACCCGGGGCTGCCAAGAGGCCACACGTCGCCCAACTCACTGGTCAGCGGGATGAAGGACTCCTCGGTGGTCTGCAACCGCCACTTGAGCACGCCCACGTCGCTGTTGAGAGGGAAAGACTTCTCGGGGTTCTTCAACCCAATCTGCGATTCCGCCGTGAAGAGCTTCTTGTCCACGTTTGGGTGCGTCTGAAACGGGAATGGGCGCCCGTGCAGCGTTGGTCACCGCAGCAACGTTAACAGGAGGGTCCACAGGGCCCCAGCGCTCCCGTCCAGGACACGCACCTCTTTGGCGCTCCCCGCTCAGGGGCCCTATGGCATCCCCTATGCGTTATCGACCTCAATCCTCTCCGGAAAACACCAATCCATGACAGAAAACATGCATCACTGCTAGAATTCAGGCCAGACACTCTAAGCAAGGCAAGTGCAGGGCCGATGCTTACAGAACAACCCTAACAACTCTTAAAACCTGAAGTGTTCTTCCTCACGCTAGCTCAAAGCGCATCCTGAAAGCTCAAGAATTGCCCTTCCATCAACAGACTCCATGCACACAGTAACCTAAATGCTGGTGGCCAAGCTGCATTTAAATCACTGCATTAAATACGAGCAGCTTCTTGAAAGCAAAGGATTTCTGCTAACAAAAGGTCAAGTTACACAAGAAAGACAAGAGCCAACACTGGGCCTGATTCTATCTCCCCTCGAAGCAGTACATGTGCGAGTCCTACTCAGAACTTGCTTATGACACGAGCTGATAAGGACCCCACCACCTTCTCACCAGGCCTGTGGCCAGCTAAGCACGGGGCAGAGCTGGGCCTGAAGGTGGAGGCAGCAACGGGACGGGCAGAGCGCAATAAAGCCACGAAGGACGAAAGGGAAGAGCATCTCTCTAGGATTCTCCAGATCTTACAGTACTAACGGTAACTGGAGGCTCCAGCTCTGGCGAGTGCTTTTGATACTCAGAGCAACAACGGATCACAAGTGGCCAGCAAGGAAACAGCTTTTCAGATAACGAACCCGGCCTGAGCCAGCACAGTAAGTCAACTGCGGCGCTCCTGCTGCGCAGCCAAAGCTCTCAGGCTCAGAGCAGCATCAAGGCGCACGCCAGGGTGCTGCAAAGTGCAAGAGAAGTCAGGCAGCGTGCCAACGTGCATGAGCACGAAGATAAGGTGCTGAAGGTATCAAGAGAAGCACAAGACGGGATCTTCCAAGTGAACTTCGGCCTCGTGAGCACGAGCTGGCCCTCTGTTTACGGGAGAGACTGCTGGCGTTTTCAGGGCAGTTGCTGAGAAGGTTCGGACGCAAGTGTGGCACGGTAAAATGCACTCAGCTTGTTGCCCTACTTTGCCCCGGGGAGCAGCAAATCCTGCTCAGCAGCAGGGGCACCAAAGAGGCCTTACCTGTAACTGCACGCCCCTCTTGTCTTCGTTTTCCACATGCAGGCGAATCCGGGCAAACTTTTCATCGGAGATGTGCAGCACGATCATGCCATGCAGCTCCATATTCTGCAACCCTCCATCGCGGCCACAGGTCAAGGAAATTTTTTCTTCTATCTTCATGTGCACACTAGACAGAGAAAGAGCAGTATGTGAAGCGCCCCGCTCGCTGCCTGGCTAGGTTAGTGCTCAGCAGGCACAGGAGGCCAACTGCGGGGCACACGGATCTAGTGGCACAAGGGACAGAAGGCCGGACCAGCAGCGACACAGCATCCTGACAGGCGCTTCACCGCCAGCTCCTTCAATGAGCAGCAGCTTCCCTCACGGCAAAAGGCAGTCAAAGGGTCTCAAGGATTGCATGGAAAACGAACTATGACTGCCTGTGTCCTGCAACACAAGTAAACAGGAAGTCTGTGCGTCTGAGGAAGAGAAAAAATTGGCAGCTACGTAAGCTTATCTGAAGGGGACCTATGGGGAAAGAGCAACAGTCCAAAAAGCAAGGGAAAATCTCCAACCTCAGCTAAACAACAGATGCACATCCCACTTCAATCAAAGCACCGCCTAATCAAAGGAGTGATCTGCCTTGCCCTTTTCCTTTTCTTTCTCCTGTGCTTGCTAAGACTTTTGTCTGCTGCCTTTTAACAACTGAGAGCAATGCACAGGAGCTTAACGACAGACAACCCGTCCTGCAGCCGAGCAGGGGACCCCGACAGCTCTTGCCGTAATGCTGGGATCGTACGGAGCGCTCCGGGCACGGCGCTTTCCGACCCAAGCGAGCGCGATACCCACCTCTCCATGTTGACGGGAGGAGAGAGAACTTTGGCAGCTTCCGCAGAGCGCTTGCCGACGGAGGTCATGATATTTTCCCCTTCGGATTTCAGCTTGTCCACAAAGTTGTCCACCTCCTTGCCTTTCGCGCCAAGCTTCAGAGCTTTGCTAGGACCTGAGGGCCTAAAGAGCAACAGGTACAAGCGTCTCCAAGTGAGGTTACAGCAGCAGACACGTCAGCCCTCGTCCATTCCCCGGGCAGGTCCACCCCACAGCCTTCCTCGGGGCAGGGAAGTCTATCACGGGAGGCCTCGGGGATAGGACAAGAGGCTGCCATGGAGCTACACCACGGTGGTCCTGAGAACACGGCGCGCAGCCACACTGGGGCCTCAAGGTCAACACACGCAGCACCAAGGGGCAGGAGCCTCCCCTGGATCCGCAGCGATAAGCTGCAATCGGCGAGCTGGCTGCTCTCTGCAGGAGCGGGGAGGAGAAAGCCCCTGGCCCCCAAAGCCCAGCGCCACCAGGCTGAGCAGCAGCAGATCCCAGCGCCACAGAGGGCGCAGGGGACCTCAGCGGGGCGCTCCGAGGCGTGCCAGCTCTTTGAGGGCCCCTGAGTCAAGGACAGACAAGACGAGACAAGAAAGGAGCCTCTCGGTGGGGACGGGGGAAGCCTGGCCTCGGGCGCAGGCTGCAGCCCGCACGGGCTCCCCCCCGGTGCACACACCTGGCAGGCGCGGGCGCCACTTTGGGCTTCTCTGTTTCAATGATGGTCTCCGTGATCATGGCCGCAGTGGGGCCGCCGGACACAGCTGAGCTGCCGAAGCCGCCAAAGCCCGGCGCTTTTTTGCCCTGCCTCTCGGCATCCCGCCTGGCCTGCTGCAGCTCCTTCGCTTTGCGCCGCATCTCAGCTTTCGCCTCGCGCTCCTGGGTCTGAGGGGGAAGAGAAAAGGGCGAGAGCGCTTTGGGATCCTGGTCTGCATCCCACAGCGGCTCCAACGAGGCGGATTTGCCCCGACGCCATCGCGCAGGAAAGGCCGAGAAAGGGGCTCCTTTGGCTCAGGGAAGAGCAGGCTCCGCTCACGGCCCTGCCAGGCGCACGGAAAGGGAAGTGCACATGTGCCCATGGGTAGCATTTCCCAGAGAGTAGGCCCACGTGCATGTTATCCCGCTCACCTCTCGCACTGCTCGGAACACTTTCTCCTCGTGCGAGTCCATCTCGGTGAAGGTCCGGATCTGCGCCAGGTTCACGTTCTCGCGGTAGCCCAGCGCGACGATTTCATCAAAGGCAAATATCAGGTCAAAGCAGTGCTCGGAGATCTCGTTCTCCTCCAGAGCTCGGCAATACTCGGGGATCTGGCAGGGAAAGACGGGGGGTGGGAGCTGCACAGCAGCCCAGCGCGGTCGAGCCCGCCCGGTGCTGCCCGGCACCCCGCGTCCGTGCGGGACGCCCCACGGGACGGGCTCAGCCTCCCGCACGTTCCTTCCCCTTGGTGATAAACAACACGCAGAGCTTTGGCAACGTCGCTCACATCACTTTTCCTAGCTCCAAATATTTAGACAATGGCTTCATTCTGCAGCGCAGTAATTCTGAGAGCCACGCACACAAGCAGTGCAGAGCTGCACAACTTCCCAAGGGGCCCCTGGCCGTGTAGGGCAGAAAGGGGCTCCCAAGGGAAAGGCAACGGTCACCACCCGCTGCTGGGGAACATCTCGGAAGCAGCATCAGTCCTGCAGTGACCCCTTTGGAAGGAGGGCAGGCGCTCTCTGAAGCCTCTGGCAGGCCTTTCACATCAGCTTTGTTGCAGCGCCCTGACCGCGCTCTCAGTACTGACAGCCCAACCACGGATTTCCTACGTGTGCTTCAAACGCGCCGCAGCACCGTCCCGCATGAGGAGCGCCGGGCGCTCCGGAGAGGCGCCTCCCTGGGAGCGCCTCGCACGGGGGAACATCCTGCCCGCGCTTACCACCCGCGAGAAGAGCCGCAGCGTTTCCAGGTCCTCGAGGATGTTGCTGTTCTTGGTGGTGATGAGCACCATGTAGAGCTTCTCCATGGGCTGGTACACGTAGCGCACGCTCTCCGTCTCCACGAAGGTGTGCTGCTTGCCGGTGTTCATGAGCTTGGGGAAGGCGGCCAGCAGCCCCTCGATGCGCGTGCGGGTCATCTCCACGAACTGCCGCGACACGATGGCCTTGCCGGCCTTCGTGCACACGGCGGCGGCCAGGAGCACCTGCGGGAGCGGGGCGCTCAGCGCGGCACCGACCGCCCCTGCGCCCCTCGGGGTCTCCCCCTCCCCGGG
>VZSG01001081.1:97562-132241 GCA_013398315.1 Nothoprocta pentlandii | reverse complement strand
CCTGCCCTGCGCCGCCCCGGCCCTCCGGCCCCTTAGCAACTGCAACACAATCCTTATCTATAGTGTTAAGAGAATCAAAAGCCATGGACCGATACTGAACTAGGCTTCATTACACGGTGCATTACTATATTAGTTCCTATATATATCGTATTTATAGTTACAAAAGAAAAAGAGACCTTGCGAGGGTGTCGCGTGTGGACCGGTAGCGTGGACTCGAATGGCATGATTGCTTCTGCACAACGACCGTCTTGCTGAAGAACCCGGTATTGCTTGGAAATGAAAGGAGGAACAGAACACGACGAGAAACAGAAAGATACCCAGCCCTTTGCAATGACCCGCTTTTTTTCCTTGACAAAAACACCTGCTTTGTACAAATAAAAACAAACGCCCTAAGGTTCCACGTGTAGCACTTTCAGACAGCATGATCCGTGTCAGTCCCTATACAATTTACATTCATGGCGCGGGCCGCGTGGCCGCCGCCGCCACCCCGCACGTCCCCGCCGGCCCCTCAGTGCATGGGGCGGCCCCGGCGCCCCACGAGCGCCCGAGGTCCAGCCCTACCTCCCACAAGCAGTTACTGAAGTCACCAAGGCAGAACAAGAATAATTATAACAACGATAAAAAAAATAACAACAACAACAACAAAAAGTGTCTCCCTCTCTCTGGAGAAAGGATCAGACTGTGTCCAGCCAGGTATTTCCTATAACCGTCCTATGAAAATAAAAAAAATATTAAAAACAGATTCTTTTAAATTAGGATAACACCACTGTTTAAAAAGCCTCATCATAAGTGCTTTTCCCTATGAAGTGCTTCTCATAGAAAAATATACAAAATATATTTACATTTATAAAACCTTAAATACTAAACTGTAAACAGAACAGAGCAAAACCCAATGTCTCAGTTTGTCAGGCGTGGGGCTTCTCGCTTCTCTTCCTCCTGGGGGGGGCGGGAGCGGCGCTATGGGCGCTGCCCGGGATGGGGCTCCGCGCCGGGCCTCTTCCCGGGCCTCCCGCGAGGCCGCCCCGTGGGTGCCGAGGGGGATCCCAAGGGGAAGGTTCCTGTTCACGCCACGCTGCTGCCGCGGCTGCGCTGGGCTTCTCGCATGAAGCTCCCACTGCTCCCGTCCCCGCCGGCTCCCGCGCTGCAGAGCACTCACCGGGCGCCGCTGTGGCCCCTGCGCCAGGGACCCCCAGCCCCTGCACCGACCCCGCGGGCGCAGCTGCCCCCCGAGCGGCTCCTCGGGCCAGGCCAGGGCAGCCTCTGACAACAAGCACGAGGGAAAGCTCCCTCTGCACGGCCGGGCAGCTGCTGACGTGAGGCCGCTGCTCCGAGCGCACCTCAGCTCCACAATGGCTCAGCACGAGCCCCTTCCCTGCCACGAGCGCCAGGAATGCCACCGTGAGACTCTACCGCCTTCTCCTCGGGTTGCTTGTGGGCCGGGCCGCCTGCTGCACCCTTCCCGTTGCTCTTCCCGAGACGCCGATGCCGCGGAGGCCGGGGCAGGGCGCACTGCGGGCTGCCCGCGCCGCGTGCCCACGGGCCACCCGGTCACCAGTAGTGTTTGGAGACGCCCCAGGAAGCGCCGAGGCGCACGCGGCTCGGGGACACGGGCCCTGCGGTGTGCCCTCCAGGGAGCTCCCCACAGAGCCGCGTGGCACACGGGGCCCGAGAGCCTGCCGCTCTCCTCCCTCCCCTCTCCTGCTCTGAGAAACGATCAGCGCTGCCAGGGCAGAAATGAGAACAGCAAAAACATAACTAACGTGAGGATCTTCTCCAGTCGCCCGTGTCTTTCCCAAGGGTAAGTGTGCGCATGCGAGACATGAAGATGTGGACTCTCCCGGAGACACGGGGCCGCCAGCTCGGTCCCTGAGCCCCGCCAGTCTCCACTCCTGCCTCCGTCCGTGCCCCCGGCACGGAGCACGGATTCCCTCTACGCTTTGGTTCGCCCCGGGCCTCGCAGGGCTCGCTCGCAGCTCGCCCCAGTTCTAGTTTAAAAACTTCCTGCACTTCTTGGCGCCGCAGTTGCAGGGCAGCTTGTTGCTGGCGTCCTCGATGGGGAACTTGTAGTCGTAGGTGAGCTCCTCCCCGCGGTAGATTTTGCGCATGGCGAAGATGACGATGTGCTTCTGCCCGTCGATGTTGATGACCCGCGAGTAGCAGTTGGGCTCGCACGAGTGGTTGATGAAGCGGGCTGCGTTCCCGTGCATGGTGGCATCCACCACCTCGGAGTCGTCAATGCGGAACATGTAGCAGCCGATTCCCTGCGTGCGGGCGACAGAAACAGCCACGTGAGGCTTGGCTGGGCCGAGTGCGCACGGCCTAGGGCTGCGGCAGGCGAGCAGGGCCACGGCGCGGGGCTGCACATCAGCGTCACGGGGCTTGGCAGCCTCCCCAGAGCTTCGCTGCACTCAACCGGTGCCACGAGCTCACACGTGCTGGGCCCACGAGCACCACACACACCCCATTGCTGCACAGAGCACGGGTTAACGTGCAAAGGCCTCTCTGCCCCTTGAGACTCCAGGAATCACCTGCCTCTTTGGTACCCTCGAGATGCAAGTGATGCTCAATTCCAGGACTCAACAGCTCCGCACATGTTTTTGCCAGCACTACCCAGATCCGGTCACCCCAAAGTCCCCTTAGTGACTGGGGCCTCTCCCTGCTGCATTCCCTGCTGCTTCCTTGCAGGACAAAATGGAGGAAAGGGGTTCTTAGACTTCCTAAGATCTTCTAGGAAAGCCGGGAACTCACCTTGCTGTCGTAGTACTTCTCCCGTTTGTCAGTGAGGATGGAGCGAATGACGTTGCCCGAATATTCAATCACCATCTCGCCCGCATCAATGTTCCTTTTGCAGAAGAGACCCCGGCCATGGATGGGAGACCTAGAGAGGCAGCAAGGGAAGAGAAGTCCTCAAACAGTGCAAGAGAATCTTGGCAATTTAAGGTTACAAACTGCACTGAGCACATGGAATTTCACTACAGGGACTAGTGCAATTTCACTACACTTCCATATCACAGCGCTAATGCCAACAAGACCCTCTCTTGCCACCTCTCAGCAAACACCTTCACCGTGGCCCAGTTGAGCTGGCAGGAGTGAGTGCTCTGTGCTGAGAACTGGCTTCCGAGCACGCAGACAGAGAGCAGAGCCGAGAAGCAGCAGAAGGGGTGAGGGGCTCGGCCCTTGTCCCATGCTCAGCGCGGCAGGGACGCCTACGGGTGGCTCCCAGCTCCTGCCCTGGAGGCAGGGCACCCGAGCGGAGCGGGAGCCGCGGAGCAGAACCCTACCTGTACACACCGACCGCCTCCTTGGAGGTCTTCTTCAAATGCCGGAATCGCATGGGCATGGGCAGGTCCATGCTAGTGGCTCTCCTAGAACCAAGAGATGCTAGTGAGCCAGCGCCGCTGTTCAGGAGCCTGGACACCTATAGCTGGGATATCTTCCAATATCAGTGCCACCTTCAGGCACTGTGACGCTGCAGCTGTACGCCCACGGAGAACACAGCCCAACTCCTCTCAGTACAGTGATTTTTGTTATTTTTTTAAACATGTACAGCTGTTTCCAGACCTTCTGCCTGAGACAAAGTCCTGCCTGTCAACCAGCTCCCCTTCCCCTAGATTCCTGACCGGTCACTTTCCCCAATTCTCATCATAACATCTTACATGAGGAGCTGGCGATGGCTGGGAAATCAAAAACCAACTGGTCCGACAGCTCACTTTCAGTTGTCACTAGGCTCCTTGCTACGGTGGGGTCTGCCCTCTATTTTCTACTGCTTGGTATCTGTCTGGCATGCAGCAGAGAGCTAACGCTATGAAATCAGACTTCTTCAGCCCCATGTACTTTCTGCCTTCTGAACTCCTAAAACCTGCTGCGCACCTGGCTGATTTCAGTTGTACCTCCTCCTCTTCCTCATCGTTTGGGTTGTATTCTGGCGGCTGTCGGTGTTTAGAAGCTAAGAAGTTAAACATATCGAATGCAGACTTCCTGTAGTTCAAAAAAGATCACATTAAGTTTGTTTCATTGCCTGGAAATAACCGGTGCCAACCGCCACTTTTGTTGCGTTACAGCTTTTCCAGTGTGTCCTCTCCCGAAGCCCAGTATGTGCTTGGTGATACACAGTCATTTCTGAGAACTGTCAGTGAAACCACCAACTGGGCAAGCTCTGTGAAGGCCAGCAGGTAACAAAAGAGGCACAGCACGACATGCAGATTCTGCAGGGGCAATACCAGTGCTTTACAGAGGAAAATTAGGGACACTTATCTTTCACAAACAGCACGAGGTCTGTAAGGCCTGTTCTTTATGCCCTGCCATCGACCGCATCAATGCTAAAGCTAGCACAGGCGGAGCTCACACTTGCCTCAGGTGGACTTCAGCCCTTGCAGAGCCGTGGGGATTCAGAGGGGGTTCATTGGCCTCCTCTGGCTTATGAAATCGGAACTTGTAGTTGTGGCAGTGCTTTGCTCCATAAAGTTGCTCAACCAGAAACACGACAGTGTCGTGGATAATGCCCAGCATCCTCAAACCGTTCACACCTGGAACAAGAAAGGGGTCACAGCAATAACACAGCAACACGCGATGAGCTAGACAGGGACCAGAAGGATTCAGCAGCCTGTTAAACCCAGCTCCCGTGCTCGCCTGCACCTCGCATGTCTTGCAGCTGCATTAGCTAATGAGCTCCACGTTAGGATTTTAAACCACTGCATCAGGAGGAGCAAACCTCCATGCATCAGTGAGCAAGCGAACGGAAGCTCCCGGCCAGTGAAGCCTCCGCAAGGCAGCTCGCTTGTGGGCGCGTTTGCCCTTGGTGCTGGGCATTACCTGCGAAAGAGAGCTGCTTCAGGCGGGCATTGGAACGGGCCTCCTGCACCTTATCAGTCAGGGACTTCCAGGCATCTGGAGTTACACAAAGAGAGCACAAAGATGAACCAAGGAGCACGCGAGCCTTGAGTGCTGAGGATTCACAAAACATGTGCTTCTCGCTAAGTTGCTCTTCTCACCGCATCTTTTCAGGCTTGTAGAGAAGCAACCTACAATCACTAGACTATTAGGTGCACGTGTCGCACGTGACTTTGCAATGAAATAGGGTGTTTAGACAACATGAAGTCTCCATCCCTTTTGAGGCATAGAGAGTAAAACCTTCGGATCAAACGTGTGTGAGTGTGTGTGTGTGTGTGTGTGTACACATATGCTAGATGTTTATGTCTGTACAATCCAAAGGTATTGTTTTAATTTACATGTGTGTGCCTGCATGCATACACACATGTACATAGATCACTGCAGATAAATATGCACGTATATAAATATATACGCATGCACTAACACGTATGTGAAATACAACCTACACACTGTGAGCAACTAGAATTGTTATAGAGCTGTGTGTCAAGAGAATAAAAAACAAAAAAAAACTGCTCTGAAGCTATATAAAACCAGGCCACAAACCCTCAAAAGTTGTTACTTGACTTATGGCAAGGAAAGCCAAAGCCAAGGTCAGCAAAAACGCAGAGTTCTCACCTTCAATACTTTCTGCACAAATCTGAAAGCCGTCATCACTCGAGATCTCAAAAACCAAACCTTTCTTTGGTTTCTTCTCACCAAGACACTCCTTCCTCCTTTGTTCTTGCTGAAGCCAAAACATAAGAGGGGAGCTGAAAGTGCTCTCCTCTTCCTCGGGAGCTTTTGAGCCTGGAAAAAAAAAAGAAGCCAGCATGAAGATCCTCGGGAGAACTAAGTTTTTCCAAAGGTTGCTCCCCTTGCCTTTTCACTGGTATGTGACCGTTTCTAAGACGACACTACCAAGCTCAAATTTTAATTTCATGACTGTTTGAGAATTCTACGCTGCTTTAGAAGATCTACCCCAACATCCTGCTTCTTCACAGTGTAACAGCAGGGATCCACGGCCTCTGTACAGCAGCGCTTATGAAACAGCCATCCACATTCACAAAAAGTATTCTCATACGCATTCACCAACACTCGCATCCTCATGGAAAGGAGAAACTCGTTAACATTAAAGCTGCACAGCACATTAGCTTCTGACCTGCACCTATAACTTAGAGAACAAAGTCTCTGCAGATGTACCTATATCTCCAAAACGCACAAATGGCAATTTGCAATAATGAAGAAGACCAGGATTAGCACTATTTACAAGTGAGAAGCAGCCACGCCACCCTAATTGTACATAAGTGCCACTGGGTAGTGAAGAATGTGTATGCACTTCCCAATTTGATCTGAGATGCCTAACAAGTACCCTGGAGTTCTCGCAATCAGCTTTAGCAGAAATATGTACTTTGTGTTGAAATTTCCACAACCTAAAAATTGACGCAACCCTGGGTGCAACTTCCATTAATAGTGAACAACACATCCCTCCCTTCAAAGCAAGGGCAGCAAAATAGATTATGAGCTCTGAGACTTTCTCCGAGAGCACAAGACAAGAGAAAAAATAAAAATTAGAAAAAAAACAGAGCTCCAATGTGTTCTTCACAACCCAGTGCGAGAGCCCCAAGACTCGGTGCTTTCTGGAGCGTAACGTACCTGCATTTTCCTGCTCATTTGCCAAGCTTTGTGCTGACTGAGACTCCGGGAGGACAGCCATGTGCCTTTGGAGGGAAAGAAAATGAAGACAAATATTTAACAACTTGCCTCATTCCCAGTTTTCTATGACTAAGCCGGATGCAGGCATGCATTTCTCTTTCCTTAATGATAAGAATGCCAAACAGATTTGGAAAGTTTCAAATTTAACTTCTAATATAGCATTGCACGCATCTATTCTCCTAAGAACTGCCTGGAGTGTGATTTCAGAGAGTGCCAAAGAACTGCACTGCAGAGTTGCAGAGTGAACAACTTTGCTCTCTCGGAAGTCTATTCTGTGCAAGCTAAGCCGTAGCTTCTCTGTCCACACCATCACAGTAAAACCTGTAAATATATTACCTGTAAATGTACAAGGTAGGATTCACAGCAAGTCCTTATTTGCTAAGAAAGTTTGCAAACAAAAAGAATTCTAGTTCCTACTCAGTAGTAAAACATACGCTAACATATCAAGAGCCAAAACCATGTGACTATTGCGTTTTGTTCCCAGCACACAAACTCTTCCCCCTATCGGCATTATATCTCATTTTAAAAAGGCTCAAGACTGCAACTAAACAGGACAGCTCATTCCGGAGCGAAAGCTCCCAGGAGGTTTTCCAGCAGCCGAGCAAGGCTCGTCCCACCTGGCCCGTATTTCTCGAGGTAGGCAGCTCCATTTGGCACAGAGTGCCGGGGACGGTGCCCAACGCTTACCCTGCCGCCGACTGCCCACGCTGCGGCTGTGGTGGTTGTTCCGCGCCTGCCGCCTCCTGGGCATCCACCTTGGTAGCAGCGGCCCTAGAACAGAAAGAGATTTAGCAGCAGGCAAGGCTTGTGCCAAGCAATCCGTGCCATACACGACACCGGTAAGCAACGGGTGCACGGGCAGCCGCCGCCAGCAATTCAAATGCGAGCTTCGGAAATAATAACCAACGTTCTTAGGACAGGGGAAAGAGGATCAAGCCTCAGTGTTAGATCTGATTCAGGGCCGTGAACTTGCAGGGAAAAGAGTAGTACAAAGCCAGGGAGGAGACCCACTTTGGAGCCCCCACTAGCAGTGAGTCCAGGGTCAAAAGATTCATGGTGCTGTGCTGACAGCTGTAAGAAAGCACGTACAGAGCAGGACAGACAGGCATGGATCAGCAACACAAAAGAACTATTAAAAACGCTAAGCTAGCCAAAGAGTTTGGGAACAACTACTTAAAAAAAACTGCGCTTATCGCAAGACAGTAAGATGACAAAGGAGGAATCATAAAAACGATATGTAACCAAACAATCTTTACCACTAACATGCTGTATGTTCCCCAAGGATGGGCAATATTGTCTTTTTAGTACCCGCAACCATTTTGGAGAGTTCTCTGGCAGAGGCAGGACTGAACCTCAGAGCTGCAACACCTTTGCTGAAGCGCACGCTCGTTAGCGGCGCGACACCAGCGACAGCTTGGCACCTTAACAAAACTGTCGTCTGAGCGTGGGAAATGCAGACCAACAGCTCCTCCTCTGCCTGCAGACCCGCATTTCGAGGCCTCAAGTGAAGTGCCATTTTCACCTCAGGCTGCAAAAGAATCCCTTCCCGCGAGAGAGAGCGCGCCCGGGCTGCCGCGAACACTCGTGCGAGGTTCTCCCGTGCTTACAGAAGCGCAGCGGGGACGAGCAAAGCCAGCCCTTCTCTTACCCTGCAGCAGGGAGCTGGGAAGCAGCCGGGGCCCCCCGGTCGGGGGCAGGCGCCTCGCAGGCAGCGCTCCACAGGTGCGAAGCCTTGTGCTTCTTCCCATTGCCCTTGTCCGCGGAGGGCGGCACGCGCTTCACTTTGGGCTTGGCTTTGGCGGGTGCGAGCGCGGAGCTGCTCGCGGACTGCTGGCCCGAGGACGGGGAGCCCGCGGGCGACGCGGAGCTGCCGTGCAGTACGGAGGAGGCCGCCTTGCCCTGCTCGAGGCCCGCGGCGCCGGGCATGTCCACGAGCGGCGGGAAGCTCGGGAGCTGCGCGGCCGGGGCGGCGCCGAGCTCGAGCGGCGAGGAAGCGACGCCACCCTTGCCGCCCAAGAGCTGTGTCATGTGCTGAAGCTGGTACGAGCCCTCCGCGTCGGCAGAGCTCTGCGCCACCGCCATGCCCATGCCCTGTGCCGAGGGCAGGACGCAGATGCTGGAGGCAGCCGTCATTGCCGCCGTCGAGGGCGTTTGCGACGTGCCCAGCTGCGGAAACATCCCCGAGGCCGGCGGCAGAGCCATGTGCTGCTCCGGCAGGCCGAGGCTCTGCTGGCTGGCCTTGATCAAGAGGTTGCTGATGGAGCCCAGGTCCCCCAGCAGGCCGGGGCTGGTCAATGTCACGGAGCTCTGCCCCAGCACGTGCCCGGGCACGGAGCCGCCGCTCGTGGGGGCGGCCGTGGCCTGCATGGACACCACGTTGAGGACCGAGGAGCCGGAGGCTAGTCCCGAAGCGGGTCCCGCGGGGAGGTGGCCCGCGTCGGGCCCCACGACACCGGCCGCCGGCCCGCCCTGCGGCAGCAGAGACGTCTGCTCGAAGTACATGACGCCGGACTTGGACCTTTTGATGATGTTGGGGACGGTGCGATGCGACGTGGAATTGGCGATGCTTCCCAAATCCAGGGGGTGGTTGGAAATTTGGGAAGGGGCAAAATTAATTAAAGTCATGTTGGAGACCATGTCGGGAGGAGCTATCGCAGAAGGGGTTCCAGAGGGAGCCAGCTTCTTGTTCTTCCGCGACTGCAGACGGGATATGGGCCGCTTCTTGGCGAGCGGCGCGCTGGCCGCAGGAGCGGTGGCGCCCAGCTCTGCCCTCTGGCCGCCTTCGGACACGAGCAGCTGCGGATCGGCGGGGGGCTGCACGCCGATAAGGAGGCCGGGCGAGGGGCTGCCCATGCTGGGCGGGAAGGCGCTCTGCGAGGCGCCGGGGAAGGGATGCAGGTGCTGGTGATGGGCCATGGGCAGCAAGCCTTTGCTCGCGGGAGGGAAGAGCGACTGAGACGAGGGCAAGCTCGGATTGAGGCCCGCGGTGAGCGTAAGGCCGCTGCCCATGGGCCCCAGCACGGAGGCGCCGCTCTCCATGACGCTCTGCGCAGAGCTCACGGAAGGCGTCAGCTGTATCTTCTGAGTGACGCCGTTGGGGAGCGTCTGCAGCACGTAGAGCGGCTGCATGTTCTGATTGACCACCAGGAGCTTCTCGGCCGCCGGCTTGAGATGCGGCGGCGTGGTCTGCACCGCGGCGTTAGAAATCTGAGAGGGCCCAGGGCTCTCGCTGGAATTCGTCACATACTTCTGGCTCGGCAGGGGCACGGTGGGCGACACGGGCACCTGGAGGGCCGGCGTGCCGCTGCTCCGCGTCAGATCCTGGTTGCTGCCGTGGCCTTGCTCGACGGGGCCGCACGTGGGGCTGCCTATGTGCTCGGCGTCCATGTGGCCTTGGATGAAGTGATCCGGAGTCATGTGGCCCTCGGGGCTGGGGTCCACTCCGGGACTTAGGAGCGCCGCATCCCCGTCGGCGGAGGCGGCCTTCTCCGTGACCGTAACCCTCTTCTCCGCGGGCTCCGCGGAAGGCAAGGCGAGCAGCGACCTCTCCCCCGAGGAGGAGAGCGAAGCCTCAGAAATGACGGCGAGCCTACTGTGATTCTGGCTAGGCACCGTGGGGCTGCGCGTGGTCAGCACTGAGAGATCCGAGGGCAGCTCCAAGGGCAGCTCAAACTGCTCCTCCGCCGAGATGGAGGAGGAGACGCTGCTGTCCACCGGTTCGGCCGTGGGCAGCTGCTGCGAGAACACCTCAAACAAGCCCATGTCCTTGCCGCGGTTGCTGTCAAGACCTAGGCCTTCCCCTAGCGTCAGGAGCTCCGAGGAGGACGACTCCGGACTTTCTCCTAAGGCCTGCATGGAGGGCGTATTCTTGAGCACAAAGTCCATAATGTCCGAAGGGAGGATGTTCCCGCAGTCGTCGCTGTTGTTGTTGTCCGAGTCGGACTTCAGCAGCTCCGTGTTGAATGTGTCTAGTAAGTTCTTCTCGGAGGGCGTGCTGGCATGAGCCCTGCGGCCCGCGTCCAGCGAGCTCAGCTGGGCTTCCAGCGAGTCCTGGCCCTGCGCTTTCACCCTGCTCACGGGATGGCAGTTGTCGATCTTGGGGTCCGCCTTGTGCACAGCAGCGCTCTTGGTCACCTGCACTTTCTCTCCAGACTCTTCTGTTCGATCTAGCTTCAAGTTCTCCGTCCCATTTTCTTTGCCGCTCCTTTTACTCACTTGGTTCACTTTTCTGCTCGTTGCCGTGACACTGGTATCGCTTTCAGTCCCATCGTCGACCCCATCTAGCTGTGAGATTTTGGGCAGGTCGCACTGCTCTTCTTCCCTGAACAAGTTGTGGGGCGCAAGCCTCTCCTCCGCGGTCGAGGAAACCACCGTCCTAGTGAAGTTGTAGTAGTACAAGTCATCCTCATCCGAGGTGCTCAAGTCATCGGCACCATCCACCTGCCCTTCAGCAGAGCGCTTCCCTCGCTTCTTCCCGGTGGAGTTGCTGTAGAACGGGATGTCCTCCTCGCCATAAGACCTCACGCCGTACAGAGGAGTCAGGCCAAAGAACATGTTGGACCTGGCCCGGGCGCTTCGCCGCGGGTACCTTCGCTTGTAGGAGCCTTCCTCAGGAGCCTTGGCCCCGTCCTGCAGCAGCAAGCTGTTGTCTTGCACAGGTAAGTTCTCGTACGCGTTGTTTTGGGATTCCTGTGCCGGGGCGTCACTGGGACTCCCCTCCACCGCAGGGCCTCCTTCCAGGTTCTCCGAGGCCGAGGAGGGCTCCATCAAAGGGGCCGTTTCTGTCCCTGCAGGCTGAGGTTCGGCATCGCCTTCCTGCTGCGCATTCTTGGACTGGTTCTCACTCTCCATCTTGAGAGGCGTCAGGGTGACTTTAACGGTGCGCTTCCTGGGCGCCGGCGGCTCCTTCGAGGCCGCCTCGGTCTGCGGCACGGCACCTTTCGAGGACCCTTGCGCCGGCGGGGACTTCTCCCCTGCTTTCTCTGCAGCAATGCTGTTACACAGCCTCTGAGCGACCTGCTCAGTCGCGAGGGCCGGGCTGCCAAATTCCGCCTTTGAGTTCCCTTCATCGCTGCCTACTGCTTGACTGGAATCCGTAAGGGACTTCAAGGAATGTTTCTCTTTAAAATTGGCGCCTTTCATTAACTTTTTCCCCTTCTGCCGCCTGTCGCGGGAGGTGGGAAGGGCCTGCTCGCTCCCTGCCGGAGATCTGCTGTTCACCCCTGCAGACTTGAGGCTCTTTGCTTCCAGCTCCTCAGCCAAAGCCGTTTTCTCCAGTTGCGCAGGCTCCGCGTGCTGGTCTCTCTCCTTCCTTGGGCCCCTCTGGTGCAGAGACGGAAAGGGTACTGCTTCTTTGGAAGGAAAAGAGCCTGAAGATTCTTGAAAAGTTCCTATTTTAACGTTTAATTCTGTGCTTGCCGAACTGTGTGCTTGGGCAGACGCTTTGGAACTTCCTCCTGAATTAAAACCATGAGCTGAACCATCTGGGTCTTTAGAGGGCAGCATTTTCATCTTCTCTGCCCTGGCAGGCGTGCCTTTGGTCGTGGGATCTGAAGCACTAGGCTGCTTTGCTTCTGGGCACTGAGGTGCATCCAGCTGGTAAGTTTTACTTCCACCTGTAGCCGGTGCCTTCTGGGAGCTTGCGCCGCTGCTAGCGCAGCTTTGAAGCGGAGCACCTGGAGTGCCCGAATTCACCGATCCCACAAAGCGCTCAGGGCCTTTGACGCTCAGTTCGTGTTCTGAGGAGGACCCCGTGCCTGCAACTGAAGACACGCTGTGCTTGGAATAAGTGTTGCCAGCCCTTGGGGGTGAAATCATCCGGAGTTTGGACTGCTGCTGTGACAAAGAAGAGGTGCTGTGTCTCCGAGAACCGATGCTCCTCAGCCCAGAGGACAGCAAGGGGTCTCCTACTGTCACTATTTCATGGGTCACGGGGGTAGGACTCCCTGAGGAAAAATAAGGCAAGAAAGACCGTCAAGGGATCCCAATCATTCACAATCCACACTATATATAAACATACAGATATGTAGTTCCTTCACAAACGCAAGCAATTATAAAAACTTTTCCAGAAGTTTGCAGCAGAACAGGACTTCTACAGAAGGAGTAGGTGACTTAAAATACTGGACTTGTGATTCTCTCTAGGAAGACGCAAACTTGGAGAACTGACTGCCAACCTTTGGAACTTTTCTGTCACATTATGGCTAAAACTGCGCCCGTGTCTTCCTTTCCTTGCCATCCCAGGTTCGTTTTTGTTTCCATTGTGCATTCCTCACAGGGCATTTCCTGCTCTTGATTCCCCTAAGTGTTGTTCCCCTCTGTCTACTGTCATTTTCAGAGTTTTCTCTACAAAGAGAAAACTAATCCTCACATGGAGGAAGAAGCCTCCAAACAAAGCAAAAAAAAAGGCAAAGTCCTCTAAAGTTTAATAGAAATTGAAGTCAGCAGCACTTGCAATACCTGCAGAAGGCAAAGGCCTAGAGCCGGGAGACCTCTGTGCCGACGGGTAGCTTGGCGTCCTGATCCTGGGAGCCTTTGGGACTAGTGGACAGTAACTGGAACCGGGCATCTGAGAATGCATGGGACGGTCCGGGGACGGCGGGCTCACAATTTCACCTGTATTTCTGCTGTCTTTGGACAGAGTTTCTGTAACAGCACAAAAGAGAAACCACAGCCTAAGCCATTGCCCAACGTTAGAGGCTTCGATCTGCTGAACTGCATCTCGTTAGGATGTTCCACTCGGGGAAATTAACGTGGCTGTCAACTAAACACAAGCTCAAAGACTATTGCTTCCTCGCAAGCAGGTAATGTCTGCTTTTTTTCTTCCTGAAGAACATTTTCAAACATTTATAGGAAGAAGTACGGTTAGCGTAGGAGTTATAACAAGTTTTGTGGCAGCTTCCTTACTCCTTGTACTTTGCCTTGGGACAACGACAACATCTTTGAGTTCCACACACCAGTAACACTAATAAAAACAGTCTCCCCGACCTGGAAACCACCTCGTGTCCTCTCTCTCTGCTGAGGATAAACATCACCAATGATATGCAAGGAAGATACCGTTAGGAAGAGTTTAACTCTTACCTGCCAGAGGTGCTGGACTATGAGCAATTGTTCTGTTATCGTCATGTTCCACAGTGCTGTTGATATCGGGCTCTATGACAGGGGGTCGGCATTCCATGATCTTGCAGGTATACACGCAGCGTTTCCGGGCATCCGTGGTGCTCCAGTACACCCTCGAGCACCTGCGAGGCAGTTCACACAGAACAATGGAGCCAACAGCTGAGCAGACCTCAGCATCCTTATCTTCAATTTGCCATTCTCAAAAGGAGAAGCCATGAACACTGATGACACAACATGCTGCACCCCTAGCCTAAGCACAAGCTTCTGGAGCAGCTCGTGAAGGCTGCAGTCAGTCTGCACGGAGGCTACTCCAGTGCCCGCGTGCCACCTAAGATCGTGGAAAAGCTCATACTCACTGATAGCCGATGGGAAACAGCTTATCCTCACAGTCCGAGAGGTCATTCAGAATTCCCAAACAGTCTATAGTCATCGAACCTGAACAGAAAGGGGCAAAGGAAACGTTCTGTGAGCAGCACAAACCTGACACCAGGAAAGACAGAGCAAGGGGTCAGAGACTAGATCTTACCAATCATCATATGGATGTTCTCCGGTTCCAGGCCGCTAAGAAACTTCCTCCTCAGACTGATCCCTTCAAAGTCCACAAAAACTCTCCTAAGGACTTCAAACCCATTCTCAGGAACCACCTGGAACAAGAACCACAAAACATCTCATTAATTTTAAAGGAACTATTAGGCAAGGCCTCCTTCCTACACGTCAGGTATGCAGTCTGCTTTACTGCATCCTCGGATGGGTCTGTATCGTGGTACTGCGTGGCACGTCGAAAGCACCCGTCCCACTCTCTTACTGGAGCTGTATCAGCGAATCCTCCTCAGCAGCATGGCAGCCAGGCCCTCACTCGTGAGGAACATGTTCAGCATTGACTTTTAAAGAATGTTTATAGTCACAGCTATTCTAGCCCTCAGGCAAAGCAGCGTAGAAAGGAAGACTCTCACCTCTCCTTTGATCAAGTCCCGGTGCCGCTGGCAGTAAACTTTCTTATCATCCAGAAAGACACAGTTCTTGGCTCGTGAGCACATAAAGTGATAGTTACTGGTACAGGAAGTGAGGCAGCAGCCTACTGTGGCACCTGACTTCTGGCAGAACTCGCATCTCTGTGGAAGGAAAAGGAAAAGCTTAGAAGTGATTCCCACCGTTCTCCTTCAGTGTCACACTGAGCAAGTAGGAAACAAAATTCCAAGCAGCTTCAGCCACTTTTCCCAAAGAAAAGAAACCCAGGAGGAATGTTTTAGATGGTTCCCAGTCTGTTTTGGGCAAGGCAGTTTAACAAAGCGTTGTTTGCTTATACCCACCAGCTGCTTTCCCCTGATCACAGCCATATGCACGTTCTTCAGTGAACCATCATCATCCTCAAACACTTCTGCCGACCATAAAGCACAGTTCACATGGGTCCATTCGTTTTGGCCAATGTAGAGAAGACGCCCAGCATCCTGAAGAACATAAGGAAATGCTATTTTCCAATGTTCCGCAGACACGACAGTGCACAAAGAGCCCCGAATGTTTCGGATGCACTGCATTCAACCTCACCCCCAAAAGAGAATCACTGGCTCACGAAGGAATCCCCAACAAGTGTAATTTCACAGTTCAAAGGGCGAAGGTAAATTCATCAGAGAAGACAGCGACTAGGTGCACACAACACCAGAGGCCGGGTACTTACGTTAGCGCTATCATCACCGTACTTGAGGCACAGTGCACACTGCCTGTTGTCCTCCACATCTGGGGGTGGGTTCAGCTCAGGACTATCCTCTCTGCTTCTGTCAGAACCTTACAGTCAAAAGAGAGAACGCTGTTTATTCCTGAAGGTCAGGGAGGCAGAGATTTATCTAGAAAAGCTGCAGTCCAAAATTTATGTGGAAAAGCTGCAGCCGGTAAGCAAAGGCAGAAGGGCTAAACAGCACCCTCGAATCTCAATAAGGAGCCTGTAAAGCAAGGAAAGGGAGGCAGCAGCCTCTGCACAGCCCTGGTTCGAGGGAAGAGAGGCACATGAAAATGTATCTGTAGGCCCAAGCTCAGCCTGGTGAACCCAGCCCAGTGAACCCAGCCCGGTGAACCCAGAATCCTCCCTCCCGGGCCCATCTGGCCTCTGTAACACCTCCTTCCTCCACGGCTACCGCTCCTTCGCCATGTCCAGAAGTATCCTTTCTTTTTGTTTGTTTTAGTCCTTTTTTTGTATGTATGCTTGCAAACACGGCCTAGACCCACAGCCATGCATATTTATACTTCCTCTTTTAAATCTGTGTCACACGCTGTCCCTTCATTCCTGCTGCCGTCTCCACCAACTCCCTGTCTCTCTTCTACAGCCTCCTCTCGGGCTTCCTTTGCACGGCTCTGCGTGGCACTCTGCATGTGTTGTATGTTGTACAACACCCCTACTGCCCCAAAATCCAGCTAGGGCAAAACTGGCCAGGTCATTGCCTAGTGTGCTCTGAATGAGCAACACAGCACACGTAACAGGCTGAACGGAACAGGCGGAGGTGCCTCCTTCTTCACTGGTAGACAGAAGCAGCACAGCCCTTCCCGCGCTGCTGCAACGCTTGGAACGAAGCACTCTGGCTATCGCTGCTGCAATCTGATTTCTTACTAGAGATCGGTGGCGTAGGAGGATGCAGAGGAGTTGGCGACTCTGGCTCTCCAGGCCCTTTGGGTTTGGGAGCTGGAATGATTTTCTTCATCAGAGGGGGCTGTTCAGTGCGGTTGCTCTCTTCACGCTCCTGCCACTGAGCATAGTTATGGTCAAGCGAAGGGGGCAGCACCGCATTCGGCAACATCCCGCTGCTGGAAAGGCAACAAGGAGGCAGCCGTCAGATGCGGCCACCCCAGGGGCGCCGCGCGCAGCCTGTGGCGCCCGGCTTTGCGCAGGGCGCTGGGCAAGGGCAGCGCTACCGCCCCGCTCCCAAACACCCACTCTGACCGCTGGCACGCCGCAGCGGGGCACGGGCACACACAGGACCATTACTTACTTGCTGGTTACTTTATTCGGCTCCCAAAATCTGGACTTTTTAACACTGAACCACGGGAAAACACGCTCCATTTGCTGAAGGGAAACAACACTCAGTTAGAAATGTTATGCAACGTACCTAAAAGTCCAATGATTTTCAGCCAAGATTCACTGCAAATGTACAGCCAGTGAGATTTCATGAAGAGCTCTGACGAGGTATTATTACAAATCTTGGAAATACCCAAGCAACGAGAGGAGCGATGGACCTTTTGGATTCCAAGAGCAACACAAACAGTGATAATGATAGAAAGCACATTTCAAAGTAACTGCTGTCCTGCTCACCCGAATAAAGAAGGACTTGACCATGCTATTGGCTTTTTTAACTTCTGGCTGCCCTCCATCCGAATTAATGGCTGCTTGAATTATCTTCACAATATCATCACTAAATTCCAACTATAAAAAAGCCACAAAATTTCGTATCAGCAGGATTGTCTCTTGCACAGCTACCCCATCCCCTATTTTTCGAGGCATCAAACGAACTTCTTGATGACTAGACCACCGACGTATGCAGAAAACTAGTTTGGCAGTAGAAAAGCAAGGCTGTTTGGGGTATTTGCAAACTGACTCGCAAAACCGCTGAACACATGAAACCATAATTGCTCGCTTCTTCCTGAAATCAGGATGTGACTGCTGACTTCTGCTTTAAACCGGCTAAGCTACCTGTCATGTTTGGCATTAGCCTGGCAAGAGCGTGTTAGCAATGGCACTCTGGAACACACACTTGTCCTTCAGGTCACTGGCTTTGGGGAGACAGCAGGACACAACCGGTCCCCACAACAAAACCCGACACGCTTCTTACTAGCAGTTTATGCAAATCGCTCCTAAAGGGATTAAGTCTCCAAAGGTGAATTATTAGTTTCCAGATAATGGACCATCATCTCTGTCATTTGCCTTGCCTTTCTGTCAGACACCGTGTATAAGACACGACCGAGATCCTGCTTTCCTGTGCACAAAGGAGCAGAGGTGCTTTAACCAGGTATGGCTGTTGGTTAAAGTTGCTCCTGCAGCAGAGTAATGTACGTGTCTTTGGCAATATCAACACGAGTGCCAGGCAGAATTGTTTTTAGCACCCCATTAACCCGCTTCCTTGTTCATAAAGAGAAAGCTTCAGCAGGCTCAGTTATAAATATCCCAGGCCGTAAAGCAGTTCGCAGGATCTACTGTAATCAGCATGAAACTGTAAACTCTGGCATACCACAGAAGTGTAACTGCCTTGATCCATTTTTCTTTTCACTCCTTCCAGATCCAGAGGTGGCTGCTCCTCCTGTTTGCTGACTTCTGTCAGGACAGGAGGGTCAGGGCCTTCCGGAGAGCTTCTGGATGGGATACTCTCCTCTGTCTCCGGATTTAAATCAGGTGGCTTGGCTGCCTGCAAACGACAACAAACCAACAGACACTGCTTATTTCGTACTGAAGCGTGGCTGCTACTCACAATGCATTCTCCTGCACATCTGCTTTCACTTTAACTGTCAATACCGGGAAAGAAGGGTGACTCAAAGCCCCGTGTTTTCCTCTAAAACACATTTATAAAAAGAAAGACATTTATAAAAAGAAAGATATATACGCGGCTTTTTGCTGCAGATCACACAGTGAGGCAGACAGATCAAATTTGAAACTCCTTTTCCAGAGGTGGTATTGCTGAATACTTACTTCAAGCCTAAGATCCTCCTCCTCTTCTCCCAGAGAGGCACTTTCACCCCAACCCGCCTGTTCTTTCAGCTATCCTGTTTTTATTTTGTCCTCAGAAATTATACCACAGATACCTCAGTCTTTAAGTTTTCTCAAGAAGGAACAAAAGGAAGAAAGCACTGAGAACGAGCACTGTTTTAAGTGCAGTAGAGAACCTCTCCAAAGTACAAGGCACAGGAATAATAACGTTCAACGGAGCGCCCGGCAGTGACACTTCCAGTCGGTACAGATTGCGGGGAGCCTTCAGCTTACCTGCCTGTACCGCAGCAAGTGGCTAGTGGTTCGAGAATTCAGCAGGGCTGTTAACACCTGCTTGAGAGAAGCCTGCAGCTCCTTCTCCAGAGCGAGGCGCCACTCCGCGGGGTGCTGCTCCGTACAGTTAATGCAGGTATACGCCACGCTCTCGGGCAAGTTCGACAGGATCTCATACATTTCATCTGCAGACAAACAGAAATGAAACCAAAGAATGACAGTGTGAAATACTCACTGACAGGCAGACACAGGGAAACCTCCTATTCTGTGCACTTGCTGTGCAAATCACACATCTTCCCCGGAACAAAAAAACTCCCTGTGCGACTCGTGCGGATAGTCACTGCATCTGAGGCCCGTCCTGAGCGCTCGGGATGTCCCTGACACTAGTGCCATGCAGCTTCTAGCGTTTCTGTAGCAGGCCGGTCACTGCAGGCGAGGGCTTTGAAGTGGCACTGAGCTAGACAGGGCCCCAGCTGCTTTGAACTTTGTCTTTAGTCTACCTGGTGCCTCGTATTCTTAAGGGCTAAGAAGGAAAGAGTCTGCCCTACCTGAAAGGTTTTCACATTTAGAGTGGACCCAGCGGTCACATTTCCCACACTGCATCATCTTGCTCTCATAGTCATCATCATCATAGCATTTGTCACAGAGAGGACAGAAGTTTCCTGCAAACAAGACAGGATTTTTTTACCATCAGTTCAGCTCAGTTATGAATGCAAATCCTGAATTATTAGTTTGAAATAAGAAATTACAGTCAGGATTCCTGGAGGACATTACTTTCTCAGTTGCTACCCAATGCCCAGGACCAACAGGTCCCCAATAACGGCTGATGTGTTCTAGAGAGCTGAAATTCTGGAAACCTCAAACTCAGTCAGTAAAACAGCAGCGACTTTTGTTAAGTTAGTGTAAAGCCTTAGAATTTAGCTTCCCTACAGGCTTTTGTTACCCAGGCTCTGATCCTCAGCGCAATGCTGGGCTGAATATTTCTGTTTAGACCACGGACAAGCCGATAGGTCCTCATTTCACCCTCCTCTGAGGTTGCCTCATTAGAATCAGACCCCCTTGGGAGGGACCTGCTCAAAGTAACTCCCTGTACCTTTAGCGAAGAGTTTGGCACAATCGTGACACAGCGAGAAGTCGTGAGACCACTGTGCATCCCACCCTTTGCCTGGAGTTGTCGATCCACAGCTCTTGCAGCGAACGCATTTGGTACATATCTGCAAAGGGAGACGCATTTGGCAGGAGTTACTTGCTTTTACCCACTGGCTTCCCTTCCTTAGTCCTAGCCATACCTCTCGTGCTCTTTATTACTTTGGGAGGGCAAAAAAAAAAGCAACGAAACCAAGAAACTCACCCAAACTTTCTTCTTCTTGGTGGGTTTTGTCGGGTAGTTTGGGCCCAGGCACTCGGGGTGATAGCTGTTTCGGCACTTGTTACACTCCAGCAACTGCTGCAAGAACAACGGGAGAAAAACACACCTGAGGAGAACCCCCCAGAGGGATGCACCGTGCCGGGCCCATTCCCTCCCCATCGGACTGGGGGCTGCAGGAGGGCACTGCAGCTCGAGGGAACTTCCCCCCGGGTAGCGCGAGGAGGAGCTCCGCGCTCCGCCGCTTCCCGCCCGCGTTTCCCGGCAGGAGGAGGCGCCGTGTCCCGCCGGCGGTCGGCTACCTTGGTGGCCTGGTGCTGCCTCCCGCACACGTGGCAGAACTTGCAGCGGCGGCAGCACCAGTTCTCCAGCTGGTCTTCCAAGGGCCGCTCGCTCTCCTCCAAGCAGAACTTGTGGAAGGGCTCGCAGCACACCTGGCAATACACAAACTGCAAGACAGGGGAGAGGCGGCTCTTAGCGACTCGAAGCTCTCCTCGAGCGCCGCGCACGTGACTGCTCTCCCGGCTCCCTCAGCGGGCACGGCACGCCTAGTGACTGGCAGTGTTACTAGGGAAAGGGGCACACGCCTCAGTTGCCAGCCTGAACGTACTGTTCAGTGTGCCTGCCGACCCCAAGCCTCTAGCAGCAAGCAACAGCTCGAACAGCTCGGCCACTTATAGGGAGCAGCTTGACTGAGAAGGGAAGGGCTCCGTGACCAAATGGACCTTCATGCAATGGTGTTCACATGAAAAATTGAAACTTTTTTTTTTTTCTCTCTAATACAGGAGTTATTTTAATTTCCTCTGGATTAAGGGAATTCTAGGAGGGCGCTTTTTGTTTGCTAACACAGCACATAATTATTCTAAGTCATCGACAGCAGAACACAGTGCTTTACCTCCACGTGTCCACTGCTGGCACAGAGAAAACAGACCACCCTGGGAGTAATAGGTACCGAGGTGACGATGCCTAACCCCCCCATCTCCCAAATATTCTCCACTTCACAGTCCTCCTGAAAGCACAAAAGGATATATCAGCATGCGGAATAGAGAGATGCAGCATCAGTACAAAGCGCTCACACGGCTCCTTTACGCATTCTCGCCCTGCAATTACGTGCTCTAAAACCCAAGTTATTTCGACTTCTGCCTCGGTCTGCTTTATAACGTATGTTAAAATAGTCGCTTCTTAGCACTATTCTTGGCAAGTGAGCTCAATAATACGCTACCCTTGGTTCTATAGAGAGCAGACTTGAAGAGCAAGACAACGTTTTCCACGAGTGCAGAATTACTTCTAAAAAGGAACTGTCAGAATAAGTAGCCTTTATTAAAACTTGGAACTTGTAAAAACACTTTGGAGATCTCACTATAGCCTCCAGTATTAAAACTTATAGAGGGACTGAAAAATTCAAATAGCAAAATATAAATGTTTATTATTTCAACAGCTCTTGCTCAGAAAAGTACATGATTTTATCAGCTTAAACACCCCAAATGTACCCCAAACATTGTGAATTACAAATTACTAACATTTTCCCCAAATCTTGTTGACTCAAGTGGTGGTAAGGTTTTATAGTTCCCTCTTAATGGAATAATTCTTCATAAACCTCAAATTCTTGCTCATCCTCACTTTGACAGTTAGGGTTTTAAAGGTTTTAAGTGACTCTTCATCCAGTACTCTAATCGCAAGGAAAAAAAAGGCATAACAAACTTCTAGAAATCAACCACACTGATAACTTGTCATGAAGGTCCCTGCTTACAGCTCTCTCTGAATGGCACCAGGCACGCACACTCAGAGATCACTCTCAGCACTCTTGAGGGAGGCTGCAGCACTCAGGGTCAGTTAATAGGGAAATACTTAAAGCATTTGGTCCTCTACCTTGAAATCCACCCGGATTCTATGGACTCCATCTGTAGGCGGCTTCTGCTTGGAACTGCTTCCATTCGTCAGAGTACTGAGCAAGTTCAGCGTGCTGCTTTCTGGCTTGCTGAGAGGAGGGGGCTTCTCCTAGGTAAGCAAGAAGGAGCCTCCATTAATCCCAATTCCAGGCAACGCTTTTAAACAATAAACTGCCTGAAATACTTCAGGTAACTCACATGCAAAAAAGCCCACCACCAACTAAAAAAACCTTGAAACCAGCACAGAGTTCAGGAGTTTTGAGCACAAAGAATTACCAAACAGTCATTAAGGACTATACACTTCTACCTAGACAGCTGCTACTCCCACAAGTTTCAGCTACTTGAAATTTACTGACTGCAGAGGAACACAACACAAAACATTCAGTATTCACCTTTTCTTTCGGCTTCTGTTTCACAGGGAAAGTTGGACGAGGAGCGATTTTCTTCTGTTTGCTTTGTTCTGTTCCTAGGGAGAGGGCAAGGAATTAGCATTTCAAGTAACCAGCAACCGCTTGCAGAGAGAAAAAGTAATAACCAAATGTTGCAGAGCGACATGCATGTTAGGTTGGAATTGCCCCGTCCCCTTTCGTGACTCCACATCACCGGCTATGACCTGAGCGTCTCCTCAAGAAACAACCTAGGGACTGACTCTGCTAAAAATGTCAAACGCTTCAGGAGCTGGAGACACTGAACTCCTGGAGCTGCCTCTTTGGCTACTGTTCATTCTGGTATGTACTGCAGGCAACAGCAGGCCATGCTTTAGCAGAAAGAGATGACGTTATTGTATGTCATGGACACACGGTCAGGGATAACCTCCCTTCTATTGCAACTACAAGTTAAGATTGCCACAACTGCGTGACTAAAAATCATAGTCAAGATGGACACCTTCTCACCCACCTGTGTATGTGCAGAACAGTTCAATAGAAGGACCACATCTCTAAGTAAAATTCCTCCAGATAATTTGCTGTAATTTCACCAGATGACCAAGCACTTACCATTTTAAAATAAAAAACAGTTTTCAGCAGTGTTAGTGCTCAGCTGTACTTAAGCGACTCAATCAAACGGAGGACAAAGAGTCACATTTACCTATGTCTGGCTGCGGAGCCTGCTTCTTCTTGGGCTCAGCAGCAGCGAGCTTAGGCGCTTCCTTTTTCAGGGGTGCAGAGCTGGGTGGCTGAGGTGGCGGGAGCTGCAGGGGCTGCGCTGCCTGCTTGCTGCTCCTTCTGGCCCCAGAGGCGGGCAGCAGTTTGGGCTCGGCCGCGGGCACGGAGGCGGCGCCGTCCTCGTGCTTCTCCTCCATGGGCTTGCGGGCCGGCTCGCCGCTCTTCCTCGTGGCGGTGGTGGGGTCTTCTCTGGCCACAGCAGGCGGAGGAGCTTGTTTCTGCCCAGAGTCCAACTGGTTCTTCCCAGAATGGCTTTCTTTCTTTTCATTGGCCTTGGATTTCTTCTCTTTCTTTTTTGCAGCTAGGATGAAAAGCATCAACACAGATGAAACTGTGTAACTTCACATAATACACAGCACTTTTTAAAGCAAGAAGCAGGCATTTTGATGTCGATTATTTTTGTTGTTCCTTCACATGAAAGAGAAAGCAGTACTCCAGAAGAAAAACCTGTTTGTCAGCAAAACCAATGCACTTCTGTTTCCATCTCTGTTCTAATAGTTTGGGCCTCTATTCCGACACATCAGGAAGCTGAATGCTGCTGTAGCAAAGCACACTCACAGCTAAAGTGCACGAAAGACACAGCAGATTTTGTACGGTGAATTTCTAGGGGGTTGAAGTCACCACCTGATCCCTGCCACGTTAACCTCCAGGAGCCAGTACTGACAGTGCTGGCATTTAATAGAATACACCTGACGGCTCAAGGAAGCCCAGTATTGGGAACAAGGAGGCTCCACTCAATCTCCATGGCATCGAGGAACAGGTAAATCTGAAAAAATGCTTCACCTGAAGGGCAGAAAGAGAGTGGTCAGGTATGAGCAGCAGTTTCCCAGACCGGGGAGGATAAAAACACGAGTCCAGTGCTGAAAACAGCAGTTAGGGGCTACAGAAGCAGCCCCTACTCAGACCTCCTTTACAACTTTCATTTGACCTCACGGAGACAGCCAGGCTCCTGGTAACTGTGGGTTTCACACCAACCTTCCACAGCTCAGGGTGGCCGCAATAAGGGTAGACACAGAAACGTTTCGGATACGAGGAGCATCTCTCTGCCACCTCGCTCCAGGAGTGAAATGCTCCAGCCTACCTTTTGCTTGCTTCTGGAGATATGCTTTGGAAGGCATCCACTGTAGGTTCTGACACTTCCTCATTCTGCGAAGAGAAAGGGTTGTGCAAGTGAAACATTAGAAAGAAAAACGCCAATCAGTCAATATCCCCAAAAGCCTTTTCGAAATAATGGGGATGGGGAAGGGGAAGGGTCCCCGGGGGACTCCCTGCAGCTCGTAGAGGGTTTTCATGCAGATGAGCACTACCCAGCAGGGCTCCTGGCTATGCTCCACAAACAGCTTTCATATCACAGCAACCCACACCGCCTCCCGGCCACGCACTTACTTGCAGCACTGCTTCTTTATATTGCGCCCCCCGAACTTGGGTTTGTCCAGGCAGTTGGTACAGACCCCGCAGTCCTCGGGCACCTGGCAGCCCGAGCACTGCCCGCAGCGCCTCGAGCGGCGGCCCTTCTTCACGGGAGGTTCTTGCTGGGCCTTGTTTCGCGTGACCGGCTTGATCGGCTTGATGGGTGGAGCAAGAGGTTCGGCCTCCTCCGAGCCAGCTATCGATGACTTATCTGCCAAAAAAGCCACCGATGTGAATTCCCTCGTGTTAAACACAGCTCCAGAAGCACCCAGCTTGTGCATGGAACTGATCCCAGGAGGCACAAGTTCCTCTGAGGAACTGCTCTAGTGGTACATATACACACACATATGTACAGGTGTGCCTCTACACCTATGCATAGCCCCACACGTATATAGAGGCGTGTCTGTGTGTGTATGTGTATAAACACGTACATACACATTTGTATTTCAGCAGACTGAGAGCGTACTCCTCACAGCTTTATAAAACACAGTTTTATAATAAAAATAACCAAATCAAACGCATTGCCAAGCCTGTTAGGGAAGCGTTTGAACTAGAAAAAGAGCTCCATTCCATTTAATCTGCCTTCCCCTTGTGACTAATGGGAGCGCGCACTTGTTCAGCCACCTAGCACATATACGACACAGCAAGGGAGGCCACGGCATGAAGCCCGGAACAGAACTGGGCTGCGCGAGCACGGACGCCAAGGCCAAGGGCGCGCGTACCGTCGTTGCCCATGGAAGACAGGATCTTCTCGCGCTCTTCCCACGGTAAGGCACTCAGGGTGGGCATGTCGTCTGGAAACACGGCGCGCTTGCGGCCCAGCGCCACCGCCGCTCTCCTGCACACGTGCTTGATCCGCGGGCCTCGCACAGATGCTTCGGACGAGTCGCTCTCTTGTCCCTACAACATGAGCACACACAGCATCCCTGAGAAATGTATCCAAACAAGACCGGAAAGCAGGCAACAGAAATGCCAAAGTAACCTAAAAACACATTAAATTGTATCTTGGCTTGCGTTTCACACAAACGAGAATAAAAATAAGGACACAGGTGCTCTAAGCCTCAGCTAGGAAAGGGTCTTCTGGAGGTGAGGGGAACAGGAAGGGAAGAGAGGAAAGTGCTGGAAGCAGCTCTTCAATCGCATCCAAAGTCCCAGGGAATCCCACCGTCTCCAAGAATTAATGGGCCATCAGCCCGCAGAGCCACAGGGCAGGGAGAAGGACAAAGGCCCAAAGCCAGAGGCGCCTTTGGCTCTGGAAAGTCGCCAGACACAGAGTGAGGGCTACTAGAAAGAGGCAAGCCCCACCGAGCGGAGGCGAGCCCTTTGCGGCACCCGCCTGCCACACAGCCCCTGCTGTCGCCGGCCGCTTTGCTGACACGGAGCGGGAGAGAACTCAGGAGCAAGGAGGAATCTGCGCTGCTCCCCGGAGCGCCCGCAGCAGCTCCCCCTCCACCGCTGCCCAGGGCCTCTCACTTTGAGATCAGCTCCCACGTGCGGCACTAACAGCTTCTGAGCTCCACGCGCAGAAAGTCTGCGCTTTTGGGAGACGAGCGCTCCAAGCTTTGGGCGCAAGTTCGAAGGAAGACGCAGCCTAGCAAGGGGCTCGAAGGAGCAGACCCACCTGCGCTTTCGGTGGGTCAGCCTGCTTGAGGGACTTGCTCTTCTCGATCTTGTAGAGCTGGGCTTTGGCCTTTTTCAGAAGGCTGGCTACCCTTTTGTCGGTCATGGGCAGCTTGTCTGCTTGCGCCAACATAGAGCTGATGGAGGAAGCGGAATGCTTGACGGCGCTCGACGAGGGAGCCGGGAGACGCGGCGCCTTCTCCTTTTCCAGGGAGGGCGCGGCGGGGCTCAGCTCCAGTTCTGATTTGTCTGAGCCCCCTCTGCCTTTCTTGGACGTTTTGGCTTTGACCGTGGCCGCATCTGCCAGAGCAGCAGTGGAAGCGTCTGCCGCGGCGTCTATTGCCGTAGCCTTTTTCCGCCCGGCAGGCTTTTTTGCAGAAGATGATGCTGCCGCATCTTCACTGACAACTTTTTCTTTGGGCATTTTACCTACAGGAAACAAAGCAGAGCTACTCTGAATTTCTGACCCTTTCCTCCTTTTCTCTTTCCTTGACTCCCGCTTGTTTTCCTTCTCTCTCTCTCTGTCTTTCTCTCTGCTCTTGTCCTTCTCCACACTTTTGTCAGCATCTTTATCTTTGGACAGTTCCTCTGCAGCCCTGTCCTTGTTTCTCCCCCTCTCTGCCTGGGGACTCGAGGCGCACCAGGGAAAGAGAGGAGTAGGGCTAGTAGATGAGAAAGGCTCTGCCGGAGCGCTAGGCTGCTTCCTCGGCCTCTGGCTTCGCTCTGCGGATTCCCCGGGCTGCGTGAGGGAATGGGAAGGAAAAGTGAAAGTTGAATTTAAGGCACTAGTGGCAAGAGAACTAACAGAAATGCTAGTTAATGAGGAAGAGACAGAAGACTGCGGGGTGAGAGTTGCCAGGTCAGAGCTACTAAGTCGCCCGCTTCTCGTCCTCATGGAGTGCGAAGGAGATCTGGGTTCCGATCGGATAGGGCTAAACACTCTTCTCTTTCGCTTCCTAGAAGATCCACCTGTTGCGGGAGTCGCCGCGGCGCTGCGTCCGGCCGACGAGGGCAGCGTGACCGACTCAAAGATGCGGGAGTGGGCCTCGCTGGGCGTGAAGCGTGGGGCGCGGAGCAGCGGGCTCCGCTTGTGCACGTCGAAGCGCGAGCCGGGGTGCAGCGAGAAGAGGCGCGCGGGGGCCGCGGCGCCCGGCGGCGAGAAGCCCGATGCAAAGCCCACGTCCTCCGGCGTCAGCGGCGGCGGGCGGAAGTTGTCGAAGATGGGCTTGCGGATGAGGCCCTCCTTGGCGTACTTGGCCGAGGAGAAGTACTGCGGCTCCGAGCGGGAGTGCTTCAGGGAGGTCCAGCGGAAGGTGGGCTCGCGCAGGATCGACTTGCGCTTCTCCTGCATGGGGGCGGCCGAGGCGGGCAGGAAGGGCGATGCCAGCGGGATGGTGGGCGGCATGAGCCACGGCGTGTGCTCCGCGAGGCCCGACGCGGCTGGCAGCGGTGGCGGCGGCGGCGAGAGCAGCGGCGGCGGCGGCGACGATGACGGCTGCTGCGGCGGTGGCGGCGCGCTGGGCAGCGCCGGCAGCTTCTTGGCGGCCCGCTGGCCGAAGCTCCTCTCGGCCATGGAGAACCTCCTGTTTCTCCTGTCGCTGCCGTCGTTCTCAGGGGACGGCGAAACGGGCAGAGGCGCGTGGACTTCTGGAGTGTTGCTGCGCTCCTCGGAAAGCGCCTGCATCTCCTCGGAAGCCTGGGAGTCCGTGGAGGTGTCGACGCTGGGGCTGCTGGAGCGCGAGGAGTCTGAGGACATCTGCGAGGAGTGCTGGGAAGCGCCGCTGGACTTCTCGCTGGAGCCACAGGACGTGGCGCTGAACCTGCTGTTGGGCGTCGATTCCAGCCTGGATATTTTGATGGGCGGATCGTAGTCCTCGTCTTCGATGAAACGCTTGGGTGTCTTGATGATGCGGGAGGATATGGCGCTCACGACCGGCATGATGAACTGCCGGATGTTCTTGAGCTGCGTTCTCCCCTTCCTGCCCTGCAGCTTTGCCGCCTCCTTCTCGATCTTCTTCTGCGCCCCCTTTTTAGCCCTCTGCAGGAGCTGCTTGGCAATTGCCGCATCGGTCCTTTTGGTGGATGGAATAATCCTCACGGGCTTAATGCGGCGCGGACTCTGCCGCACGGCGGCCTTCTCCTCCTTGGGGGGCGGCGGCGTGCCGTCCTTCTCCTTGCGCACCCGCTGTGGTTTCTCCAGCTGCGAGTTGAGGACCAAGGGCGAGGGCGTCTTTAAGCGCTCCGAAGCCGGCGGCCTGCCTCTCCTGCGCGCCATCTGAACGCTCTTCCGCCCGATCTGCAGCTTTGCCCCGGCCTTAAATTTGGATTTTAGGGGGGAGAGTTTGCTAGTTCTTAGCTTCTTGATTTTCGTCGCTTGCTGAAACGTAGTGGATGGCGACCTTTTGATTTTTTTCAGGCTTTCTTTCTCCTCTTTACTTCCCTTGGGAGCATCCGTCGCATCCTTGACTTGCGACAGCTTGAACTTGACGCTGGCGAGCGTCGGCGGTCTCCCGCGTCTCTTCTCCCCGCTCTTTGATTCCTTCCTCTTGGCCTTCTCCATGGACGCGCTTTCGGACTTGCTCGAGGGGGAACACACGGAGGACGAGTCCGAGGGCACCGTCGAGCTTCGGTCGGAGCCGCTCCGGGGCCTCCCGCGGGGCTTGCGCGGGCTCGACTTCACTGAAGGGGAAGCAGAGAATGCAGAGCACACGTTAACTTTCCCCGAGGGACGGTCGCTGCCACCCCCAGCACCCAGGAAGCTGCCTAGCAGAACTGGCACTACGTGCACCAAAAGCGCTTCGGTACATTAATAAATAACAACGCAGCTCCGTCATGATACCTGTAAGGAGCTCCCTCACCAGAGGCCTCCTGTCCCACGTGAGATACAATTTAAATCATTCATTTCGGGGAAAGCGCGCTTGCCCGTTTACAGAGCTACAGATGCACTCGCACAACACGGGCAGCGACCCAGCTGTGAAAGGCAGCAAGCGCCCTTCAAGGCAGGTTGATGTTTCAAATGTGTTTAAAGAGTTTTTAGCAGATTGGAGCCACTCAAAGGGGAAAATTCCCCTGCTCTGGCTCTATCCACCTGCTCTGCTAACAGACAGGCCCGGAAGCCAAGAGCAACGTGTGCAGGGAGGCTGACGTGGACAAGCTGGGTTTAGCTTCCCAGTCTTTCGCATTTGTTTCAGTTCTCACACACACACAGGTTCAGCTAGAGCAGATAATCAGCCTATTGCAGGTTATGGGAAGGTACTGCAACAAGCAGGAGAGACGAAGGAAAAGGCGAAGTTAACACCGGACGCTGACACCTGGACGTACCTGTGGGGGATCTGGTGGGGCTCTGTACTTTGACCTCTTCATCTGAACCGAAACCTAAGAACTGTTCATCCTGCAACGAGAAAGCAGCCTTAGATGCGAAGGCAAGGATGTTAGTAGCCGACGCGCTGCCCTACGTGGAAGCACGAGAAGATGCCGAGGAGCTGCCCGTGCCCAAGGCTGCCCCGGGCTCCCCGCAGCGCGTGCAGGGCTGCAGGGCCCTCTCAGGCCCGGGTGCTCGCCCGGGGCCTTTGCTGCTTCTTGCATCGCTGAACAAGAATTCAACGCCGGCCGCCCAGGCCTGCCACTCAAGGTCAGGAACATTTCCCTTAACAGCCAACCCTATTGCAGGATTCGTGCCAAAACTTACGTGTTGCGTACGTCATTTGCCGCTTCTTTCTTTAAACTACTGCGGGATGCTAGAAAGTGAGGAGTTTGCTGCACTCCAAAGCGCATTGCTGACAGCCCTGTGTCTCCTGCAGCGCTCTGGCTCTGCGCACGCTGTAGCTGGGCAAGTGCAAGCGCTGGACAAGGGAAGCGGTGCCAAGGGATCAGCTGCAGCACTCCTGCATTTAGCTGAGGCCCTGGGCAAGAGCTCCACAAGGCTCGCTAGTAACAGCAGGGAAGGGCAAGGCAACAGAACTACACTTTTCTTACATCTCTCTAAATATTTTCTCAGAGTCTGCTCTCTCCTTTTGCTCTGCATAATAAATTGTTAATAGGGCCACTGACAGATGGACCACCAAGATGAGTTTGGCTACTGAAACAGAGGTTTAGCTTTAGCATCTTACCCTACTCACTGCCCTTGTACCTTAGTGGTTCTGGGCTGTATTTCTTGGCATGCGGCTCACCTGAAAACTTCCCTGCCTCTTCAGGTACAAGGCCGGGAGCTACGGAGGATGCATCTCGAAACAAGCACCAGCACAGCCACAGGCTGCGAGGCACGAGAGCAACTAGATGGCTGAGGCAGAAAGGAGAGGGAACGAACTTGCAAACACAGCTGGTCCCTAAGCAGATTCTCGAAAGCGAGTTGCAAATGTTACCTGCGAGGGTCAGAAGGGGTGCTACGGAAGCGAGAAGCGCGAGGGCCTGCGTGGTACGAGGACGGCTGGTTGTCCCGCAGGGAGCCGGCCCAGCACCAGAGCTGCCTGTGCCTTGCTGCAGCACTGCAGCTGGCTGCGCCCCGTGGCTGCACCGGAGCTCGCTGCGCCTCGCCGCCCGTGGCCACCCCAAGAGTAGCTCCGCTTCCCGCCGCATTCGGAGCCTGGCACCGGAGCGACGGGCGAACAAGCCCAAGTGAGCACGGCCAGCACCGCCCGACGGCCTTCAGTCTCCTCCAAGTGTTGCGTGGGCTACTACGCAAGGTTCATTCATTTCCCGACCCGTGATCTGCAGGCTCTAAATCAGCACTTGTTGCCTTCTGCACAGCTGCATATCACGAGTCACGGGGGGAACCTGTGCTGCTTTTGAACCGAGCGCCGCCAAGCTACTCTTCCAAAACGGATATAACTATTCTGGCTTGGGTCCAGCCTCCTGGGAACGATCGTTTCTTCTTATTTCCTACTTTGCCGCCACCCCAAATGCCTCTCGTGAGGAGCCTCAATTGAGGAGCCTCAATTCCCTCGGCTTCGTTTACAAGTACAAGCAACACGAGTGTTACGTTACTCATGCTTGTTCAGTGATGTCCAGGCCCATGCCTTTGATCTCAAAAGGGCATTTCTCACACCTTGAGAGAGATTCGCAACTTAGGAGAATTAGACAGGATCAAGGTGGCCGCTAAATCCCAGCACGCGTTGGCGAGACCAAAACATCCTGTCAGTGGAAACACATCAAAACTTGGTTCCAAGGCTTACTAGGACAGCACAGGCCCTCTGCAGAGCTGCCACCAGGAAGCCGGTGTGCTGTGCCACCAGTAAAGCACAGCAGACAGAGCAAATAAAAAGCGCAGCGGTCTTCAGCATGGCCCCATGCATCTGAGCAAGGAAGAATAACAGGAGACAAAAAAGGTATGGATAGAGTATGGATAGAAGGACGAGACAAGGCAAGAGGTGACATCGCGCTAAGCGGCCAAGGCACTGTCTCGTGATCCAGCCCGAGAAGCTTCCCCTGCTTCTCCCAAGGAACCATAAGATGCTTCAGCCTCCAAGTAGTGAGCAGACCAACAAGGGAGTTTCTTCAAGCCACCTGGTTACCTGCACAATGGAAAGTTGCACAGAGCTCTCTGTGCACGTGAACTAAACTAATCCATTGCAACACTCCTGAGTGAAATGATTTTCTATGCAAGTTCTGAGCGAAGAGCTCAGAGGAAAATCCATGTGGAGATGAAAAATACCCGGCGGGGTATGGACTTGGGGATCTCTCTCCAAGGAATAGAGTGTGATACCATTATGGATTCCTAAAGGTGTTCAGGACCCTCACAAAAAGCAACAGCGAGAAGGGCTGCAAAGGGCAGTGCGGCTGGTCAAGCAGCTCCTGGACAGGTTCATTTAATGTCCAAAGAGAACCAGCTGAAAGGCGATTTCCTTCCCCTGCTGCAGCCCACCTTGCTCTTGGCCCCGGTTCCGCAGCACCTCATCTCCTTGGAAAGAGCGCTGCTATTTTTAGCAGCTCATTCAGAAGCTCCCTTAGTAACTGTGCACAACACCCCGGAGGCTCCCCTCGCCTCGGGAGCGTGCACGGCCCTGGCGCTGCCGGCGCGACCCGCCAGGGCCGCGCGCCCCGCTCGCTCGTGACCGCAGGGACGGGCAAAAGGCAGCAGGAGCGCGCGGGCCGGCCTCGCCAGCTCGCTGCAAGGAACGCTGCCGTCCCACGGGCAGGGCAAGAGCCCAGCCACGGGCACGAGACACCAGCTCGGGGCGGAAAAGCAACAAAACACACGGGAGCTGAGCATCCCACAAGACCGCGCTTCCCTTCGCCCCACAAGTCACCTGCTTGCGGTGCAATGACACCTGCGGCTCAGCACCCGAATGCCACCATGCACAGCGGCAGCGAAATGCCCCGCTGCAGCCGTCTGCCCTCTGAGTGTCACCCCGGCAGCAAGAGCGGCAGCCCACAGCAAGCGGGGCCACGCACATCAGTGCTGCTCCTTGGAGACTCCATTAGCTGCCACTTGTCACCAAGAAGAGTGACATGACTTCCTAGAAGGAACGCCCTTTCCAAGCCCCCAGAGCAGAATACCTTCCCAGCAAAGCTTCACAAGGCAGTGCAGGGTGGTTGCTCTGAGAGCTACACACATGAAGTGCTCCTGCAAAGGGGAGCGCGGCCAGCGCGGGTAAAGCACCTGCTGCAGCCTCCACACACGTGGCCGGGAGCAGCTGCCCTCGGAAACGGAGTCACTGCTCCTGGTGCCGCCTGGAGCGGGCACTCTCCATTCCCATGCACCGAGCACACGGGCAGGAACAAGCAGGACCACGCACACACGCCACGAACGGACACCGGGCACCGAGCACACAACAGAGAGGCAAGCAAGGAAGGCTCCGGCACACAGGGTTTTACAACGCTTGGGGAAACACTCGGGGAAAACACTGCCGGAGCTTCTGCAGCCCTGTAGACGTTCCACCTATTGCCTGTCATTCACAACAAGCAGAACGGAGAGCACGAAACCATTGGCATTTTGTTCCAACCAGCTTTACTAGGCAAAAATCCCCACTCCCCCTTACTGTGCCAAAGTCAAATGTCATCGTGGTGTTCCCTTGAAGCGAGCTGGTTTCAAGATAACTCACTGAAAAACTAAACCGCAGCACAAGCGAAGGATTCATACAGAGTCACCAGAAACTAGGGAGGAGGCAGTGACATCCTTTTCCTCTGCCTTTTTTTTTTTTTTTTCTTTTCAAACAATGCAGTAATACTACAACAAAACAGCTCTCAATATCAGGACTTCACTAAGGCAATGAATTCAACCCAGGCCCCACAGAACTACAAGCAAAGTTTGCTGCAAAGACAACCAGGGAAGCGCCATCGGTAGCTGCTCCAGAGCTCTACCTTCCTACTCTCAGTCAAGTGAAGGGTTGATATTAATGCATTTGTGGTAGGTACTTACACAGTTTCAGACCAGAGTGCAGCGTGCTGTTTGGAAGTCCAAAAGAGAGAAAACATCAGAATGGAAAACGTGAACGCAAATACAGCAGAGCTTCTTCCGCTTTGCTTTGCTCCCTATAGATTCCCAAACTGGGACTGTTAAGCAACATTTTATTCTGAGGCTGATTTTAACTGGACTCGAGAGCAGGAGAGAACAGTGCTGGTACTCGGCACTCTTTCGGAGGTCCTAGTGAGTCCTAATGGACGGAGGATAAGGAAAAGGGAGGATAAGGGAAAGAGATGCTCCTAGGATGGTGGTGGGAGAAGAGGACCCTGCCCCAAGGCTGCGCACCGCACCGCACCAGCAAGGGCATCTGCTTGGCGTCCAGAACACTGCCGAGTGCTGTAGTGCTGGGGTGGGAATGGGCAGCCAGGGCGTACCCCTCCCCTGCTTGCGACCCGACCAAGCTCAGCCCCCAGCCCCCAAGCTGCGCAGCTTCTGTCAGGACTTTCTGAAGCAAAATCCTGGCTTGCTATTGCAAGAGCACAACAAAAACTCCTCGAGATCCAAGCGACACTTTCTTTGTACTCTTAGCACCAAGGTTTTACTCAGCTATTACATTTTTAAGCAAAAGTACCCTGACAGCAACCCAAAGTTGCGAATACCTTGTGAGGTATTTTAAACGTCTGAGATAAAAAAGCATACTTTAAGGCAAAGTAATTGCTCGGGAAAAAAAAAAAAAAAAAAAAAAAAAAAAAAAAAAAAAAAAAAAAAAAAAAAAAAAAAAAAAAAAAAAAAAAAAAGCAATATAGTCCTTAAAAAGAAGAGAAACCCCAAGCAAGTTGCCGTCCCCCCACATGAAAACTTCTGAACCTGTTAACTCTGCGGTCAGATTGGTTAGCCAGATTTCAGCAGCTTCTGCTACGAGAGCAGCGCTCGCGAGGCATTAACTCCTTTTAAATAGATAACTTCTGTCAAGCAGCAAATCCCATTTAGCCCAGTCTATTACACACAGACAAGTATTGCAGTCAACAACCTGTGGGATTTCGTGCCGGAGGGAGGGAACTGCAGCAGAGCGGTGCCCAGCGGCCGGTGCCGCGGGACCCGCCGCCCTCCCGCGCCTGCGGCGGCTCGGGATGGGAAGCACAGCGGGAGCGGGAGGCTTCCCGCGGCGTGCCGGCCCCGCTCGGCTGTCACCCGCCACGAGCGGGCGGCACGAAGGGCTGTCACGGGGCCGGGA